>JAUIRK010000815.1:0-113661 GCA_030549495.1 Nectonema munidae
GAAACAAGTCATGCTCATGTAAGTTTGAAGTATTGTCGCAAAATCATTAGTCGCGGTGTTAACGAATTTCTGTGTATACGATACTGTGGCGTTTCTCGGCTTTGAAGCCAAATTTTGGTGACATGATCAAAAGAGGAGGTTTCAAAGGACTGGTCAACAGCAGATAGAATAGCTTGCAAAGATTTTAGTTTTTGGCCTGAGCCTTGTAGTAGTGTGTCAGAACTGGTTTCCTAGTCTACCCATTGGTATATATCGTCGTTTTGTGGATAAGCAGCTCTACGCACCCTGAATTTGTTCTAAATCATGAACAAAGTCTTGGAACTTTGTCTCTTTCGCCCAATCCGGTTGATTATATTAAGGAATATTTTTCGCTTGAAATCCTGGAATTGTATTGCACACATACTTTTTACTATGATGATTCATCTCCAACCTGTATACTACGATGGTTTATATTCCATGTATAAATGACTAGGCAGACAATGTTCAACTTTCTGTTCATATTTTGTTAGATGTAAGATTTGATATACCGGGGAGACGATGTTAGAAAAGTTATTTTAAATAATATATTTGTCAAATAATCAAAATAAAATTGTGTAATCAAAGAATCGAAAAATATGATTTTTCTCCTCCCCCAATGTGTTTCTTACCAGACCTCTGATATATGTATTCATGTAATAGTTTAGGGAAAAAAGGTAATGGCCTCTTTCTTTTGGCTACGTTTATCGTCATAACACAAAATTTGTATACTTTTCAACAATACCAACACTTTGGTTTTCAAAAGTTATATTGTGAACAGTTTTTAATATATCGAACAATAGAACTTTTTAATTATTATATAGTAGAAAGTGCGTCAACAATTCTACGCATTTAACCGCATGAAGGCACTGCTGATGCGCTAGGCGTAGTTTTGAATACACGCTTCTTTTCTCTTAAAATTCAGCCTAGATTAATGATTATTTCGATAGATCATAAACCAACAGAAAAAGTTAAACAAATGATATGTAACCTATATTTTTTATAATCAACTAAAAAATACTCTGAAAGTTGATTTATAAAGTGCCGTTCATAAAGATTTCTAGCGTATTCTTCATACATAGAATGTGGAAATAATAACAATTGCTATTAAGACTGTAGTTTGATCATTTAGTCATAAACCATACCGTGACAACAAATTAAGTACTAGGATTACTTTCCGAGATTATTCAGTTCGTAGAATTTTTACTAATTTCATGAAGGGATCAAATTCCCGAAATTGTTAGATAAGACTAATTTGATAAAATTTCGGCAATTACAATACACGGTTATATTTTCATTTTTAACAATCTTTTAAAAAGTAGAAGAAAATAGGAATGTAATTAAAAAAAGGTTAGATAAATAACATTACGCCTCTCTTCCTATAGTGAGCGTTCACAAATGGTGTAAACCAAATTTTAGTCATTTTTCAACCCCCTCCCCCTCTTGTCATCTTTTTACGATATCTTCTCATTGCCTATTGTTAACTTTTTGTTCTTTACTCCCCTAATTTGGTTGACATCATTTATGAACGATTCCTTGTTAGTTAAAAATTAAAAAATATTGTAAAAGTATTGTTCCTGTTTATCTGCGAGATGCATCTTATAAGTTACTTACTCTATAACTCTGCTCATATTAAACAAAGAATATTAGCTTATTTCAACTTAGGATGTGAAGTCGAGCTCTTCTTTCACCACTATTCAGATGGCACTGTTTTTTCATTTTCTCGACTGTTTTGCTGCATATTTGAAGTAGACTCACTATTGAGTGCTTTAATATAACATTTTATTTTTAGAGCCGATGTTGACGTGACCCTAGCAGGTCTTGAAAAAAGCGAAGACATCTTTGTTAAATGCAGTAGAAATGTTAAAGTAATCCCAGATGGTTTGCTAGCTAATTTTGTTGATTCTCCCTTTGACATGATTATTTTGCCTGGAGGAATGGAAGCTGCTCAAGCTTACTCCGCATCCTCACAACTCTGCCAAGTTTTGAAAAAACAAGAACAAGAAAGTAATTCATCTCAATATAAACATACCATAATGCCTTTTATAACTCTATAGGCTTGGCCGAATCCTTTAGACATGTTTCTCCAATATGATTAGACTTCCGTTCTCAACCCTGATTGGTCATTTTCATCATAAATGATTTTGTGACAATTTCAATTACCTTAATTTTTTCATTATAGTTTTATTCTTATTGGTATACAAGTTAAGAATTATTTGCGATGTTCGCACCCATCCTTAGGGATATCGTGGTCCCGCCCGGAATTCTGAGTCCAGGATCTATTTGCACTTTCCATCCTACTAAAAACCAAAGAACTGCCCTTGTACTGCATATAATACAATCCTAAAACCAACACTTCCTTAAGAATCTTTTCTCTTGAACAAACGTCTATTTTAAAATATGTATTAATTCTAGTTATATTTATCTACATTTTTACCTAAAATATATTCATATATCATATCAAAGAGAATTTTATTTAAATGAAATTTGGGATCAATTCTAGCATAGGCGAACCTGAAATGCCTTTTCTTATATTCAATTTTAAACTCCATATCTATTTCGTCTTTTGTAATTTTTTGAGTTTAGAAATTTGGTTATAAAAAGCTTTGATATAATCGTGCTTTTGTTCTATTTTTCATTACTAACTCACTCTACTCTGATCTCTTTTGTGAATAGAAAAATACATTGCAGCGATTTGTGCAGCTCCTCTCTGCTTTTTAACGCATAAGATTTGCACTGGCTGCAACTTGACATCGTATCCATTGATGGCGAAAGAATTTAAAGACAACTCTGGCTACACATATCTAGAAGATGATGTGGTTGTCGACAATGCCAAGCATGTCATAACAAGTCGAGGTCCTGGAACAGCTGCTAAGTTTTCATTGGAGTTGGTTAAGATTCTTGTTAACGAAAAAACTGCCAAAAGTATTCAGGACGGAATGCTATTTAAATAACTCCATAATCAACTTCTTTTTTTGCTTTAAATAAAGTTTTTTTTCTTTGCCATATCTAAACTATTTTATCTTTTGTGGTCTAAACTTCAAATTGATTTGATATGACATATTCTAAATTTAGCGAACTTTTACTTGTGTAACTTTTTGTAAAATTTCGCATTAAATGAAATACAAATTCATGTAATTAATTGTTCTTTAACACTCTTAATTAATTCTTCGAACTATTCGTTTACTTTATTAAAATTTTTTAAGGATATTTTAATTAATACTTTATGCTAGCTTCTTTATTTGATTGAAAGTATTCCTATTTTATGAGATGAAAATTCTTAACCCTATTAGTGATGGGCAAAATTGGTACGCTCATAAGGGGGAAGTTTTACGCCCACCCCTCTTTTTCTTAGATTTTAAAGTTTTTTACATATATTTTTAGTGTGATATAATATATATTTCAAAAATGCGCCGCTAGAGTACTGAATCGAGTGGTGATGTTTATTTTTTATGAAAATCAAACAAACCTGTACAAAATGATTTGAATATGACAGCTCATCTCTAAATTAAAAATTTTTAATTGCAAAATGCAGCATGCGTCCATTTACGATTGGGCTTATAACATCTGTATGTTCTTATCATTTTGTTTGCCACATCAACACCAGATTTGCACTCATTCTACGCCAACAAACTTTCGGGTTTAGAAACCACATTACTGATTCTCACGTTTTTATTCTGGGAGGAAAGAATATAAACTACTTTGAAGTTACGTGTAGCGTGTTTTTTTGGAATGTAAGCGGATAAAGAAACGAAGTCTGAGTAGATTGAAAGACTCTCACACTCACGTAATTTAAGTGTCTTCAAATGCTTTGGTCTGAATAAAGTTGGAACGAATCTTCTATTAGGGGTTACAGTGCCGCACAATTACAACTTCTTTTGAGTACACCATATAGCAAGCTGGCGACTTGTAAAGAATCTATCAGTGTAGACACCACAGCCAGTAGGAAGATTGCTTTCATGGATTAACCTTTTACAAATGCTCAAACTTGAAAAGTAACTTTTATTTCCCAACCCTATACATAGATTTCATGCTTCAAAAAATAGAAATATTTTGAGTCATTCATGTGATAGAACTTTATCCCATAGTGACGAGGCTTTTTGGGATCGTAAATTTTTAGAGGGCAGTTACCTCTAAATGTAACTAGCTGTCCATCAATAGTTACTGTGGAGTGTGGTGTTCAATAAAAAGAAAAAATATCAAAAAAATGATTATGTAGCTTTCTGATTGGACTTAATTTGTCAGAAGCGTCTCGTTGTTCTTTCTCATCAAAACGTAAAAAAACATGGATGAGAGTAAACATATCTCGACCAATACAAGCTTTCAAAAAAGAATTTCCCTACTTTGAAAACAACTCTGAAACTTTTATTTTTTGATCGCCATTTTGACCCAAATAAATCAACGCTCCAAAATAGAATAAAAGGTGGTGCACACTGAAGATTTTGTATGAATGAAGTAAGTGTAGATATTTTGGACTTTGAGATCTGAAATTTTAATAAAAAAGAGCCTATCTTACTTATAATTGGCTTCCATCTTGTGTAATGTTTTTGAATAAATGAAAGAAACGAGTTCAAAATCGATAAAATATTCTTTGTATTTTTAGCTGAACCCTTGGAACCGGGAAGTTCCAACACAATATTTCTAATGTTTAAACTTTCAGGCCTTCCCGTTCCATGACGTTTTGGCTGTTTAGTATACTCTGTCAATTCTGGAGCGACTAGCATTTCATCTTCACTCGTAAAGGAAGATAAAGAAGTTTTGGTATCGAAACTATCAGTAGAGGAGTATGTAGAAAAGGAAGACGAAGAAAACATAATGAAGAGAAAAATCAAAACCCAGATGCAATAATAAAATCAAGACTGATAAAAACAAAGTTGTAGGCAGCAGAATACAGATATTGTGAAGAAATTGATGTGAAGTATTTGCGGCATAAAGATATTCAATCGCTCATGTTTGGAATTTTACTGTTGTTGGCAACCAAAAACGACTTTGCAAACAACACAGATGAGGATCAAAAAACTTCATGAAAAATTTTTCGATTCTAATTTTTTTAATCAGTCGAACACAAGATTTTATTTAAATAAGAAAATTAAGGATGTTTAGCATTAACCCTATTAGTGCTGGGGGCGTAAAACGCCCCCCCCCCTTCACTAAAAAATTAATTGGAAAAAATTGGCTGAATTATATCCCTTCAAATTTTGTGACTTTTCCTAAAATCGCTAGCTGCATCTTTTGAAACCATTTTCATGGTAGTTGAATGACCCCTTAATGTCCAAAACTGTCAATCAAAAATTTTCAGCAAAATTTTGACATTATCTGTACTTAACCTTATAACTTAGGATCTATATTATATAATACCGTGAAAATTTGTAATTATATACAATTTGGAACGCATAACACTTTATATATTTAATTTTTTCAATATTCAGGGCTACTTTTTAGAAAATGTCAATCAAAATTTTGATTGATCAAAAATATACCTTCAAATTTTACATAAAATATGTTTTTATACTAAATCGGCCATGCTGTTTTCATTTCTGGACTCATTTTTTACATTTAGGATTTGAAAATACCTATAAGCATTAATCAAATTTGCGGTTTATTTCTGAAAATTGTCTCCAAAACATTCCTTCACATTTTACATAAAATATATGTGTTATACTAAATCGGCCATGCTGGTTTCATTTCTGGACTAATTTTTTACGTTTAGGATCTGGAAATACCTATAAGTGTTCATCAAATTTGCGGTTTACTTCTAAAAATTATCTCCAAAAACATTCATTCAAATTTTACAATGAAATATATGTGTTATACAAAATCGCCCATGCTGGTTTCATTTCTGGACTCATTTTTTACGTTTAGGATGTGAAAATACATATGTGTTAATCAAATTTGCGGTTTACTTCTAAAAATTGTCTCCAAAAACATTCATTCAAATTTTACAATGAAATATATGTTTTATACCAAATTCATGCTGTTTTCATTTCTGAACTCATTTTTACATTTAGAGGTTTTAAAATATCAGTCAAAATTTGCGGTTTACTTCTAAAAGCTATCTCCAAAAATATTCTCTCAATTTTACATGAAATATTTGTTTTTATACCAAATCGATCATGCTGTTTTCATTTTTGAACTAATTTTTTACATTTAGGATTTGAAAATACCTATAAGTATTAATCAAATTTGCGGTTTACTTCTAAAAATTGTCTCCAAAAATATTCTCTTGAAATATATGTTTTTATACCAAATCAATCATGGTTTTCATTTCTGAACTCATTTTTTACATTTAGGATGTGAAAATACCTATAAGTGTTAATCAAATATTTGCGGTTTACTTCTAAAAATTGTCTCCAAAAACATTCATTTTAAATTTTACAATTAAATATATGTTTTTATACCAAATCAACCATGCTAGTTTCATTTATGGACTCAATTTTTGCGGTTTTCAAAACTGGTCTGGAAATACCACGGGAGACCAAATATTCAAGCAATCCTTTAAAATAGAGTGTATTCAGCCCATACCTAAATTTATAAGAATACTTTATATTATTACAAAATTGGTGAAATTTAAATACTATACTTCAAGCGAAAATATTTTAATTAAATTTGCATATCGAATATACACTAGTTTAAAAAAATCCAAAATTGTTAGGGGGCGAATAGGCTTTTCATTTGAAAATGAAGTAGTCTATCAGGCACATTACAGGAATTGATGAAAGGATATTTGATTGATAGAGAAAACAAATAACTGAAGATTGGAGAGTTTTATATGAGTGAATGTAGTCTGAAGGAAAAGTGTCTATTAGACACCCTGCGATGTTTATATGAAAAAAATGTGATTGATTCAGGGGCGCACATCCTTGAAATTTCAGCATCTTCCATGAAGAAATCTTTTAGAACTTTCAAGCGTCTTCCAAAAAAGACAACAAATTTTTCTGAATTCCTACTCCTCTTTTGTCTATTCTATTTCATTCTTAAATAAGCTTAATGTAAACTTTAACCCCAGCCCTATTAAGCTTAAAGTCAATAATGAATGAGGACTTATATATCTCTCCCTTTCTCACTTCAAATAGATGCGCACCATCTCCAAATTATGTGTAGAAAAGGGGTAAAGATATCAAATAACAATAAGAAAATTGGAAATTTTATTGAATGAAAAAAATCATTCATTAATTTTCAGTTGTTCCTTCTTCCTAAAAAATGGAAAAATGTAAAACAGTACTAAAGTTAGAAAACTTAGTATTAGAATTTTTTCATTCTTTTTAGTGTATAAGAATAAGTGTAAGTTAGTTAGACTCCTAAACATAGGTGCGCCCCTGTATGGAAGTTAATCTCATTTTCTTAAATGTTATTTATATTTTTTAGGACAATTTCTCCCAAACTTATTTTAACCCTATTAGTGCTGGGGGCGTAAAAGGCCCCCTTTCACTAAAAAATTAATTGTAGAAAATTGGCTGAATCATATCCCTTCAAATTTTGTGACTTTTCCTAAAATCGCTAGCTACATCTTTTGAAACCATTTTCATGGTAGTTGAATGACCCTTTCGTGTCCAAAACTGTGAATCAAAATCAAAAAATTTCAGCAAAATTTTGACACTATCTGTACTTAACCTTATAACTTAGGATCTATATTATATAATACCTTGAAAATTTATAATTATATACAGTTTGGAACGCATAACACTTTATATATTTAATTTTTTCAATAATCATGGCTACTTTTAAGAAAATGTCAATCAAAATTTTGATTGATCAAAAATGTATCTAATAAAATATACCTTCAAATTTTACATAAAATATATGTTTTTATACTAAATCGGTTATGCTGTTTTCATTTATGGACTCATTTTTTACATTTAGGATTTGAAAATACCTATGTGTTAATCAAATTTGCGGTTTACTTCTGAAAATTGTCTTCAAAAACATTCCTTCAAATTTTACGTAAAATATATGTTATACTAAATCCGCCATGCTGGTTTCATTACTGGACTCATTTTTTACGTTTAGGATCTGGAAATACCTATAAGTGTTAATCAAATTTGCTGTTTACTTCTAAAAATTGTCTCCAAAAACATTCATTCAAATTTTACAATTAAATATATGTTTTTATACCAAATTAATCATGCTAGTTTCATTTATGGACTCAATTTTTGCAGTTTGAATTTGAAATACCTATAAGTATCAATCAAATTTGCGTTTAGTTCTAAAAATTGTTTCCAAAAATATTGATTCAAATTTTACATGATATATATGTTTTTAAAGCAAATAGATCATGATGATTTCATTTCTGAACACAGTTTTCGCATTTAGAGGTTTTACTGCTAGTGCCAATCAAATTTGCGGTTTGTGTCTGAAAACTATATTCCAAAATATTCTCTCTAATTTTACGTGAAATATATGTTTTTATACCAATTCGACCATGATAATTTTTATTTCTGAAATCATTTTTTTCATTTAGAGGTTTTAAATGTCTGAAAGTGTCAATCAAATGTTTGATTTACGTCTAATGTCTACAGAAATATTTTTGAAATTTAAATAAAATATCTGTTTTTATGCCAAATAGAAGATGCTTTATTTTTGGACTCAGGTTTGGCATTTATGGTTTTAAAATATCTGAAAGCTTCAATCAGATTTGCGGTTTACTTCTAGATACTGTCTTCGAAAATATTTTGAAAAAAATAAAATATCTGTTTTATACCAAATCGACTATGCTTATTTTATTTATGTACTGGATTTTGGATAATACAGTTAAAAAATATCTCGAAGTGGCAATTGAATTAGTAATGTATGCCTGAAAATCAGTTCTCTAAAAAAATTTCAAAAAATGGCTGCATATTAGGTATATAATAAAAATATACTTTTTTTTTGTATATTTTGGCTTATAATGCTTTCTACAATCATCTTGAGTATGAAATATTTATTTAAAAAAAACAAAACGTATTATAAAATCTTTTGAAAATTTTTATGAGAGAAGGAACCAAGTTGAAAACTAATAGAAAAGAGAACATAAAAAAATATGTATCTTGACTAAATGGAAGATCTACCTGAACTAGGAAGTGGTTTAATTATATAATATTAGGTGCTTCAAAAAAGATTTTGACTGAAAAAGAAGTTCCTCTTTTACAAATGAAAAATATTTAAATCTATCTTATCATCTAGGATTACAATTAACATTAGCTATGATGGGTAGGAAATCTGAAAATTTAGAATAGGTCAGATTTATCAAAAATGGCACAGATGCCAATATGTGAGAATTGTCACTATCAAGATATTTTTAATTTAAATTGAATTTGTCCATCTTTTTCCTTTTGCGTCAAGGAGATCATTTTTAGATGAAGAAAGTGGACAACTTCTCTATCAATATAGAGAAGAATATAGTGGAAACATCACGAATGATTCATCAGAAAAAAACCTTTGAAATGAGATTGGTTGACAAATATTCAGGCCTGATAATAAAATACACGATACTGATAAAAAAAGTCTAAGATCATCAAGAAGATTCTTTAATCAGAATGCTTTGAGAGAGGAAAAAAGTAATTTTATCCTTATAAAAAATTTTTCGAACACACAGTGAAGAATATAAATTTCTAATGAAAAAAGAGCTACTAAGAAAGGATCATCATGGAATGAATAGCAAAATTACATACTGTAAATTATAATATGACGTAGAGACTACAAGTCGATAATAAATTTGTAGCCAAAAAGATGGAGGTCCTATCGAGTTACACAAGTTACTGTAGAATGAAATATTTTGAGTGAATTAAACACCTAAAGTTGGTTTATTAAATAAATTAAGAAAATAATTACCAGAGAAATACTGCATGTTGAAGTTATTTTTATGTTTATATATTTGACATTGATTTACAGGTTTAATCGATTTTTTGACAGGTTTTATTGATTTCATAAAAAAATGAACATCACCATTAAAATAAATTCTACATACTTGAAATGTATAAAAAAAATTTATAAGAATAAAAATTTTAATTTTGACAAGGGCTGTCATATTTAAATTATTTTGTCAGGTTTGACTAATTTTTATTTAAAAAAGGAATATAACAATTAAACACAGCCTACTTGAAAATGGGTATATGTGTGTAAAAAACAACTTTATATAATTATTCGGATAAGATGTTTCTTTTGGGGATAAATCACTTTTTTGACAAGTTTGAATGATTTTCATAAAAAAAATGAGTATCACCACTGAATTCATCATGCTTGAAAATGGGTATATATGTGTAAAAAACATTATATAATTATTTAGAAAAAAAGCTTCTTTTTGAGATGAGCTGTCACATTTAGATCAATTTTTGACAGGTTTGATTGATTTTCATAAAAAATGAATATCACCACTGAATTCAGCATATTTGAAAATGGGTATATGTAAAAAACTTTATATAATTATTTAGATAAAAAGTTTCTTTTTGAGATGAACTGTAACATTTAGATCAATTTGTTGACAGGTTTGATTGATTTTCATAAAAAATGAATATCACCGCTGAATTCAGCATATTTGAAAATGGGTATACAGGTGTAAAAAACTTTATATAATTATTTAGATAAAAAGTTCCTTTTTGAAATGAGCTGTCACATTTAGATCAATTTTTTGACAGGTTTGATTGATTTTCATAAAAATGAATATTACCACTGAATTCAGCATATTTGAAAATGGGTATCATGTGTAAAAAACTTTATATAATTATTTAGATAAAAAGTTCCTTTTTGAAATGAGCTGTCACATTTAGATCAATTTTTTGACAGGTTTGATTGATTTTCATAAAAATGAATATTACCACTGAATTCAGCATATTTGAAAATGGGTATCATGTGTAAAAAACTTTATATAATTATTTAGATAAAAAGTTCTTTTTGGAGATGAACTGTCACATTTGGATCAATTTTTTGACCGGTTTGATTGATTTTCATAAAAAAATGAATATCACCACTGAATTCAGCATATTTGAAAATGGGTAAATATGTGTAAAAAACTTTATATAATTATTTAAATAAAAAGTTTCTTTTTGAGATGAGCTGTCAAATATAAATCTATTTTTTTGACAGGTTTGATAAAAAATAGACAGTACCACTGAATTCAGCATAGTTGAAATATATATTTAACATTAAAAATATTTATAAAAACTTATTAATATCTGAGAAAAATAGGGGGGGGGGAGCACTTTACGCACCCAGCACTTGAGCGATCAAATTTAGCCCAGTACTAATAGGGTTAAGGCTTTCTTTTTTTAAATTTATTGCAAATTCAGAGTTTAATGCCCAAGGATGTCCAATCTTTTATTGTGATGTGCGAATTTTTAATTTTAAGTGCTTAGGAGATAAATGTTGAAAATTTATAAACAAATTAAAATATAAAACTTAATTCAAATAAAATTAATTTTATTTCTTACATTCCATTTGTTAAATGGTTAGAGATCCGATTTTCTGATAGGAAAAATTATTCATCTTTGCTAAAGAAACTTTAGTATTTCAGGAATTTCACTTGCAGAGGTTTTAATTTACAAAGATTTTAGACGAACCTTCGTTTCTCCGTAGCAATTTAGAATTTTTTTTTCCAAATTGTTTTGAGAACGATATCATTATCAATTTTAAAATCATTACATTAAGTAAAATGAAGAGGTTCATGTAAATAGAAGTAACGGTTAATAAAATGAAAAGGCATCAAAGGATTTAGAAAAAAACAAGATCGCCCCCATAAGCCTATGTAGCAGCACCCCAGGAAAAAGTTTAAATAATTTCCCTTCCTAAATGCTTTCTTTATTTAAAAAAAAAACAAATACAATCTAAAAAGAATAATCTCATAAAATGAATGAAAGAGTTCAGATTATACAATGTATTTTACTTCAAAAAAAATGTTTTTAATGAACCTGACAAAATCCAATCGCTATCCGCTTCAATATCAATTTTTAAGTGTACTCATATTAACAAATAATTTGTATTCTATGTATAGCTACATATTTTTCCTCATACACACTAGTAAATAAAATCATTCACTAAATTGATGTGTGATCTTTCCAATAGTCATGATGATATTGGATAACAAGAAAAAAAATACGTATTGAGATAAAAATGTTCGTCCAATCTTAATGAAGGGAAGGAGTGCAAATTAAGTTTTCACCCATTGATGGCAGACGATCTCTGCTCCCCATAATTTTATTGATTGAATTTACTTTAAAAATGTACGTTTTTTTAATTTTTCATAAAACACATGTGCTTGAGATATTTACGCTTAGATTTCTTTTAGTGTTAATTTTAGAAAAACTATTTCTAACGAAAGAAACTACACTAAAATAAAAATATGCCAAAAAATCCATATATTGCAATAAGAAAATATTTTAACTATATATAATAGCGTTTTGTACAAAATTACAATATAAGATAAGAAAAATAAAAAAAATAAATCATGAAAGAAACTTTATTACTTTAAAAAGCATTACGCTCTTATAACAGGATCATCATTTTTCATTTGATATGCGATTCTATCTAAAACTTTTCTTCCTTCTTTAGTTAAACTTCTTCCACCATCTTTTTTATTAATTTCAGCCAATTTAAGTTCTTCCAGCTGTTGTAGAACTTTACGAGCTATATTACCAGAAGATTTAGAAAAATGTGTTGGTCTTGACCCTCTTCTTTTACGCCCACCAAAAATTTTCCTAAATTTCCCAACACCAATAGACTTTGACATATATAATTGCCGGGCTGTTGAAGCTATTCTGATGTACCACCAATCAGGATTCTCAGGACACAATTCTTTATGAACTCCAGTTTTAACATATTCAGCAAATTCGGGTACTTTTATTTTCCCTATTTTTTTTAAATATTCAGAAAGCTTCAATACAAAATTAGCTTGATCAACATCTTTAACAGAAATACCGCCTTTGTGTACTGTGTTAAACGGATTTATCGCTATCGACATTTTGAAATAGTAGAACAAAATTTATCAAAAAAAAAATTATAAAATTTATTAAGATATAGATTTATATTTAAATATAGTATATGCATTTACCCAAATACCTGCAGTTTTTGCCCCAGTGAAGCTCTCTTGAAATATATAAATGTATACGCTTTCTTATTTTTCCGGTCTAATTAAAATAAGTTTATTTCTAACCATTGAGCTTGAGCTCCAATGGTTGTTAGGGTGTACCTCTCAGCTTAACAGTTGAAGGTCAGGGGTTCGATCCCCATGGCACTCAACTCTAAAATCAAATTCACAAAAACTGTGATTACCCACTTTAAGCATAATGCGAGCATATAGCCTTACGGCTTAAAGAGCTTTGATATCTCCAACCAACCAGTACAAGCGCTAAAAAAATTATTAGGGGGCTGTGATAGGGCAATAAAAATTAACATTATGGAAAAAATTCATTATCTTATCAAAAGAGGCTTGATCATTTAAATAGCATCAATAGTAATTGGTGTGTGAATAGAGAAGAAACACATATTACACACATATAACTTATATGAGACAGTTTTGTTTTCAATTTATAACATAAATGTTCTCAAAGTTTCTTACACAGCTATATGTTTTTATAATTTTTTCTTAAGTTAAGACAATTGAGGCAATTTAAAAATTTCAGGAGGGGGGGGGCAAAAATAAAACTTGAGGGGGGGGGGCACTTGCCCTAAAAATATATAGGTTGCACGGATTCTGCAATCAAACAAACCCTTAAAAGCTTAACTTTTCTTTTATAAATTCAATACTATATAATTTTTAAACTTATTTTATACCTAACTTTTTTATTTTCCATTAGGCTAATTAAACTCAAATGCTCTATTTTATTAATCTATATATAATATTATTTGACTAACATCACCCATTTTATTCACTGATATGAAAAATAAAAGGGCAGGCTCTGACCTCGAATCTCCCAATTCTACACCGACACTTTAAATCATTTATTTGATGATTTTTTAGCTAACACCACACTAAGTCCAAACGATCTAATACTATTTAACAACCTAAAATACAACATAGCCATACATTATATCAAAAATTTTCAAAGCCAAAACATTAAATCAACCTCAATACAATCATACGCAAATGCTGCTAGTTTAGCCCCTACTCATTCATCTATACCTACTCAATCATATCTTAAAACAACGCCCATATCCACCACAAAAAAAACATAACCTGACATTAAAAATCATTTCATCTAATAACATTTCAACTAAAAAAGAGAAGGTCATTCATCGCCAAGAAGTCATCAAAAATCTAGATACCAAAAATAACTCCCTATCGATCCCACTCCGGTACTATCAATCTCCAATTCAAAAATTGAGACGAAAATGCGGACAATATATGCAAGAAATTTTGGTATTGTCGTTTAGTAGTGTACAGGATAAGGTATCATGCTCACGGTGGCTGCAGTGCACGCAGTTTGTCGAGATGCATTGCATTTTGAAGAGATGTGGCCGTATTTTAAGCATTTTTCGCATTCTTTGATTTAGGGGTTTAGTGTGGTGAGGGTTTACATTTTTCATGAATAAAGTCCTTTTATCGAGTATTTAAAAAAATTTGTTTAATAAGGAATGCCAATTTTGCATCTGCAAAAGCAAGGCGATTTTTTTCAACAGTGATTACTGATTGATTAATATAGAAACATTTTGAGCAGCGTGGAAATATTGCTGCAAAATAAAAACTTGACACATACACACACACACAATTATAAAACTAAAACAATCACTATTCTATGTGTAACTTAACAAATCCATCACAGCAAGCATTTACGCCTTAACTCCTACAAATCAGCTTCCTAAAAGACAATATGCTCATTTTCGGAATCGTACATTAAATTACCTCAAACAACAATTACGCAAATCTTTAAAAAATCAAAGGAAAACTAACTCTCACAGTAACATTCAACATTACTTTTTCCTCAAAACTCAATATCAGTTAGAAATCAAAAAAGCTAAAAAAAACAAGCCTGGAAACATTTTTGAAACAAAATTCCAATAAACCCATTGTCAATCATTAACAAATTACACACAAATAACATACTGCATCATTCTCAAAACTTCTTTCAAGCAATAAAGATTCAATTTATCAACCACCCTTTACTCAAACTATATTTCACGACGACACTAATATAACTGACAATATTACACATACACTTATTAGAATGGAAACAAAAGCATATCTACTAAATAACCCCATTAACTCACACCCAAAAATCACAATCAAACAGCTAAACAAAACCATAAATTCCATGAAAACCAAATTTTCTAGCAGCCTTGACTTTATCTTCATTAAACATGTGAAAAAAACCTACCACATACTACACACTCATCTCCTCAACATTTTCAACGCCTGTCTCAAACTAAGCTATTTTACAAATATTTGGAAAATATGCAAACTAATGCTAATTCCCTAACAAAATCGCAACGATATTTCAATCAAAAACTGGCGAACAATTTCTCTATTACTAACACTAGGCAAAATCATTGAAAAAATCCTACGAAAGCAAATAATCCATTAGATCCTCAAAAAATAACCTAATACACCCGATTCAATTCCCATATTTACCAAATAAAAACACCGAATTAGCCTTATATCGCTTAACTCTGTATCTAGAAAAATACCAATAACAAAAAGATCGCAACAACCATATTTTTAGATATTGAAAACGCCTTCAACGTAGCATGGCACCCTACAATTATCAACAATCTCATTAATGAAAAATACCCCACATACATAATAAAATTTATTAACAACTATATTCAAAAGAGCATTCTGATCATGCTACACAACAAAAATACATACATCCAGAAACTAACTCCCTCTACTCCTCAAGGAGGTTGCCTATCAGACATCTTATGGCTAGTACTCATTAACCCCATTCTTATATTCATCAACTCAAACTCAAATATGCAAGAACTAAACATGATCGATTAGAAGAAGATCATAGTGACCAAAATATTATTTGCTGGTATTTTGTTAAATAAAAGATTTAATCAACGTTTTCGATATTAAAAGTTAGTAAAGCTTAAAGCAAGAGTTAGTACATTACATACTAAAATATTATGTTCATGATAAAATATATATAAAAAAGAATAAAAAAAAAGCATATTTTTAGAGCATATAGCCTTACGCCTTAAATTGCTTTGATATCTCCAACCAACCAACCAACCGTTTACTTACATAATATTTATCAAAACTTGTGCAAAAACGTATATGAAAGCTAAAAATTGGAATCAAAAATCATAACTATCGAGAAGATCATACTTATAACTTATCATAAGAGATGGGAGCCTTGGGGATCGAACCTCTGATCTTAAACTTTTAAGCTGATAGGTACACCCTAACAACCATTGAGGCTCATAATTATTAATTAAAAATTTATTTTTCTTTTTTCAGTTAAATTTTTTTTGTTTTGTATAAAAAAACAAAGTTTAAAGCTATAGAAATAATATATAATTTTAAAAACTAGTTTTTAAGTGTTTTTTGAATGTGTTTTTGGATGAAAAGACTCGCCGATAAAAATTTATTATCTTATTAAAAGAGGGCGCTAAAAGTACCATATAAATTACAAAAACAAATTGTTATAAAGGCATTTAATCATTTTCAAACAGTTTTGTTTCCAATATATGGCATAAATGTTCTCCCTTACACAGCTATATATTTTTATAATTTTTTCTTAAGTTAAGACACTTCAAGTGACTTGGGGCAAGTTGAAAATATTCAGGGGGGGGGGGGGGGGCAAAAAATAAAACTGAGAGGGGGGGGGGGGGAGTGGGGCACTTGCCCCAAAAATATATAGGTAGCTCTGATTATGATTCATAATCGAAAATTTTTATGTTAAAAATAAGAAGTTATTAAAAATTTTTTACTATAAATTTATAATTTTACAAGAATCCAATTTATTAAAACGGATAGTTTATCTTTTGTTTAGTTGTCGGTATTGCATCGATAGGTAGAACTTTTTTCCATAGCTCAACAAAAAATAAATAATAATCTATTTTCAACTATGCCATCAACCGACTTTTTTTTAACAAAGATGAAGCAATCAATGAATAAAAATATACAAAATACAATATTCAATCATTGAAAAATATTTATTATATAAATTTTTTTAATAAATTTGCATTATTAAGCTGGTGCATTCTTAAGTCCAACATCTACTTCCTCTTTACAAGTATGCAATTTTTTTTTTATTTTTAAATTTTATATTATTTTAATTTTCATACAAGATTACTAGTGTAAATATTTAAGTTTATGGGTGGACTTTAAATAAGAAATATAGGATATGACTTTTTTTGATACGGAGTTTAATTATATTTGTTGAAGAAAATATTAACCCATATGAGAGCTATTTTGTTTTTTAGGACATATAAATAATGATGTTACCACAGTTATATATAGTATTTTATTTAATTCTCCATTTATTGTTTTACAAATGGCGTATTCATCGGGATACTTCAATAAATATTTAATCATATTTTGAGCTAGATTTTTCAAACCCTTTTTAAATTATAAAATACTTCAATGAAGAGAGTTTCTTTTATTAAGGGGTGACGTTTAACCAAAATTTCCACACCACGTCAATCAAAGTTTTACGTGGTTTTTAATTAAAAAAAATATATTTTGCGTTGGAGCATTTTTAACTAAACTAATTTTGCTCTAAAGGAGGACCTATCAACATCTAAAGTATTGACCAGGGGCGCACATCCGGGGGTGGGGGCGAAAATGTCCTTCGCCCCCCCCCCAAATAATTTTCTATAAGTAAGTTGCTGCGTCTTTATAAAACATGTATGATGGTATTTTTCGTATCGAACATATTTTACAGACAATGCGTGAGAGCTATATAATAATATTAATCCATTGCTTCAATATGCACACAATAAGTAAGCAATGTTTATCAGTGTCTCCTCTTTCTAGTATTTTTTAGCAAACACATGTTGATGATTCACTAGATTTTCTCATCTTCTGTCACAGATTCTATTTCCATTTCTCTCTCCTCTGTTTTTCTCTTCCGCTTTCTCTGCTAAAACTCGATCATTTACTCAAGCTCTCTTCTTTCACTCAAGCCCTCTTCTCTTCTTAAGCTCTTCTACCTCATTCAGATCTCTTCTCCAGTGACGTAGCTAGGCTGGGTCATGAGGGGCCGTGCCCACACTCCTATGTTCCGCATGGTGCCCCCACGCAACTTATGCGATATCAGTTTTTGAAAATTTCTCCAATGAAAGAATCAAGAAAGTATAAATAATGTTACGCAAGTTTTTTGTTTTTAAATTGTGCCCCATCTATCAACTTTTTTTTGGCTACACCACTGCTTCTGTCTAATTTCCATTTAGAGTTAAATCAAAATAGTTTTCAATCGTTACAATTTTATATCAATGAATACTGTTAGACTCGCGCTAAGAATTTTTTTTTCAAAAAAGTCACTTAATTCTTATCACTACGTTTGCTACATTTTGTAACATTTGAAAACTTTAATTTTTTCAAGTCAAGAAATTTTTTCAATAGTTATTTGGGAATGAATATTTTGATTATCTATTCAGTAGCAAGAATACTCTAGTTGCTTAATATTTGAGCAGAGATATTTTTTATAATGTTCGATTGTTAAATTTTATAAGTAACACTGTACATAATCAAATTACTTTTTTAAAGAAAATTTGTTGATTATTATAAAAAAATATAATATCGAAACAAAATGTTTAAGTTGTTAAAAATGTACTTGTTCTACTTTGGTCCTCGGACATTTCGCCCCAATATTTTCATAAGAGAGTTCGTCCCATGGACAATTCGCCCCATTATTTTCATAAGACAGTTCGTCCCATGGACAATTCGCCCCATTATTTTCATAAGACATTTTGTTTCATGGACAATTCGCCCCGTTATTTTCATAAGACATTTTGTCTCATTGACAATTCTAAAAAATTAAGAGATAAATTGATTAATTTGAAATAATTTAATAGAGATAAAATAAACAAGAATATAAAAATTTTTAATAATTTTACACATATAATAAGCAAAGATGGATCAAACTAATAGCCTATGAAACAATTTGTCAGGGCGCAAATTGTCTATTGGGTCGACCCTTAATTTAAATAAGTTTTTAATTATAAGGGTTAGCTACTTAAAGGTTGGCTTTTGCTGCTTATAAAAACTTGAAAATATTAAATAAACTCTAATTCCTAATGCCTCCGTTAATTATGTAGCAAATTTTTCAATTTTGAGTATAAGGAAGGTGCAGCGGATGTATTTTCATTGACCAGGCACCGATGTACCGCTTATGTTAAACTATGAACAAATTCGTATCGATGAGGAATCGAATCAAGAGGCTTCCCTGCTATGTCCATCATCTCAACCAACCTGCCATGCCACCCATAGAGTATGCTGTAGGGGATACGTCAAATTAGTTTTCAAAAAACTTAACTTATGCTCTAAAATTTTTTACTTTTTGTTGAAGCTCTATAACTTTTTCTGATAGACTTTTTTCCTTAAAAGTTATTATAAAAGGCAAATCATTGCAAAATGTTTACAGTTATTTTACTTTTTGTAGCTTGTATCAATTTAGCTTTTAAATTATTTTTGAATGATGCTGAGTAAAATGAAATAATGCGATCTTAATTTTTTGTTTTATTTTTGTTTGCACAATTATAACTTCATTTTATACCCTTGCCCCTACTACATTCACTCATATAAAACTATCCAACCTTCAGTTATTTGTTTTCTCTATGAATCAAATATCCTTTCATCAATTCCTGTAATGTGCCTGGTAGACTTCTTCATTTTTCAAATGAAAAGCCTATTCCACCCCCTAACAATTTTGGATTTTTTAAATTAGTGTATATTCGATATGCAAATTTAATAAAATATTTTCGCTGGAAGTATAGTATTCACTATATATTCACCAATTTTGAAAAAAAAATATAAAGTAGTCTTATAAATTTAGGACTTTAGGTATGCGCTGAATACACTCTATTTTAAAGGATTGCTTGAATATTTGGTCTCCCGTGGTATTTCCAGACCCATAATTTTGTAAATTGTAAGAAAAAAATTTCGCCCCTCCCCCAATAATTTTAAGTATGTGCGCCCCTGGTATTGACGTAATTTATTTATGCCAGGTACGCACATCCTTGAAATTGTTTACGAGGACATTGAAGTAGTAATTTTAATTAAAGTTTTTCCAATTGACACTGCATTTTGAATTAAATTTCGATGTTCAATTACAATGACTTGTGCTAACGAGTATAATAAAAATGTCACAATGAGTTCTCAATCTTAAAACAATTTTTGGAACGGAAAAAGGAAGCACAGACATATTTAATTTTTTAAAAATAATTCGCAATACATGTCTTTTATTTCTATATCCTTTTCGTTCCACGCAAAACTTTTACCGAAATGGGGACATTGGCGTACTGCGTGATGGGCTGACAGTTGTTTGAAATTGAAGGATTTTATGAGTTTTCTATTTTTGTCATGCTCTAATTTTTCGCTACTGGGGTGGATGGGCCCGTCAAAAATCTTCTTTTGTTTGGTTAATTGAGTATGGACGTCGCCTCTAAAGCATTGGGTAAAACTCGTAGTCATGTAAAATCTATAAATCTGTCATTTCTATTGTACACTAGATTTGCGAATAATTTTTTCTCATTCGTTTCTGTTGTGCTCTAATCTTCCATCAAATAAACTCTGGAAAGTTCCTTTCGTGTTTTCAAGAACATAAAAGTTAATCAGAAAAGAATAAAGTATAAAAGGGATATTTATCTTTCATTAATGATAATACCTTTTTCAAAAATTCTGATCGAGCCGAAAATATTTTTTCCCTTATACTTGCTTTTAAATTTAGTAAGGCTAACCCCATTTTATAATTTTCAAACTACACGAAATTTTGTTTTGCTAAGTAGTTTTAAGGTTTCTGAAACTTTGGTTTCTAAATTTACCATAAGTACTTTGAGTCGGGCTTGTATATTTTAACTCCGACTCTGTAACCCTTTTAAAAACTTTTATTTATTTAGATTTCGTCTTTAAATCTCTTTGAATCTAAAGGATCCCTACTTCACTACGATGGGTAAGGAAGACAAAGCCACTCGCAAAGCAAATTATTTTTTGAAAATTCATAAGCTTTTTGACGAGTATCCAAAATGTTTTATTGTAAATATTGATAATGTTGGCTCTAAGCAGATGCAATCGATACGATATTCTCTCCGAGGCTCAGCTGAACTTTTAATGGGTAAAAATACTCTGATAAAGAGAGCTTTACGTGGATACCTTGAAAAAAATCCTAGCATTGAAAAGTATTATCCTTTTTATATATATTTTCAAGGATATTTTTCTTTATTTTAAGGTTGTTGCCTTTTTTAAAAGGAAATGTTGGATTTGTTTTTACAGATGAAGATTTACTTGAAATTAGAAATAGGATTGATCAAAATAAAAAAGAAGCCCCGGCTAAAGCAGGAGCCATTGCACCTGTTGATGTTATTGTTCCTGCTCAGAATTCAGGTTTAGGCCCAGAGAAAACTTCGTTCTTTCAAGCCTTATCTATACCTACAAAAATTTCAAGAGGAACAATTGAAATTTTGGTAAAATATTTATTATTAACACTACGTTTATATCTATAAATACTTTTAGAGTGATGTTCATCTGATTAAAATAGGGGATAAAGTTGGTGCTTCTGAAGCTGCTTTACTAAACATGTTGAAGATTTCACCTTTTTCCTATGGACTTTCTATACGAAAAGGTATTTAAAAATTGGATGATATTTTTTAAATAATTACGTATAAAAAATTTAGTTGATACAATTTTTTTCTAAAAAAGCTTTTCACCTTGCCAGGGGATCTTTTACCGTGGGAGATGTATAATTTAGCCAGTCCCACCATTGTGCCGTTGAGAAAATGCAGTTCTATTACTTGATCGGTTGTATATCCTGATCGAGAATCCGCTAGGTTATCTTCTAATGCCACTAAGAAATGAAGCTTCGAAGAAAGATCCTCCATTGCGGAGGGCGGAAATGGTAACCTGGGAATGCCAGCACCAATAAAGCAATGTTGGAGGCCTTCTTGATGAACATTAAAAAGCAGTCTTATACTGTTGCAAATCCTAAAATAGCCCCCTGTCACTGAGGAAATGAAAATAGGCCGTCACTAATAGGGTTAATAAAGGAAACATTTGATTCATTACAATAGTTCTCATTAGTTTCCCAAAGAATTCATGGATTGTGAAAGAGTTTGTGAAAAATTTATTCCTGTTTATTGCCAAAAACTTTACGGGATGTCCAGCCCGCCTGATGCACTGCGGCCCGAATGCCTTTTGGCTCTGGTCCGATTGAAAATTGTTAAAAATTTTAAAATGTCTAAATAAATCTTATTTTCTTGTTTATTTCTAATTTTCAAAGAACTTAAAAAAATTTTAAAAATTAAATTAAAAAACTTCGGGCTTGAATTTTTTTTAGTTTATTTTATCCTTTTTAACTCTAGTTATCGTGCAAAAAGGAAAGCTTTTTGAAAATTTTTATGAGATTTTATTTAATAATCTAACTAGGTATGTACTTTTCAAAACACTTTAAAATGTTTTTCATCATAAATATTTTGGAATACAATATCGATTAATATTTTTAGATATTAGATTAAATGGAAAGCAAAAAAAGGAAAATATCTATTGAAAATAGAAAATTTAATAAAGATTGGACTGAAAAATATTTTGTTCACGAAGTTAATGACAAAATTTTGTTTTGTATGCAAAGAAAAAATTTGTAAAGAATATAATATTAAGCGGCATTATACTACTAAACATGAAAACAATTTCGTTGAATTGAAAAAAAAACTTGAAAAATATAAAAAAGAAGTTGCTTGTCAACAAAAGTCTTTGTTCAAATCAGTAGTTAATTTAGATGGGGGTTTGAAGTGAGCTATTTGATAGCTCAAAAACTTTCAAAAAAAGGAAAATCTATGGTTGATGGGGAACTAATAAAGGACTGTCTTTTAATTGCTTTTAAAGAGTCCCTCAAAAAACAAACTTAAAAGTTTATCTCATCCAACTATTACTGGGAGAATTGATGATCTATCTGACAACGTTGAAAAACAACTAATTTTTTTTGTCAAATTGCCGTTTTTATAGTTTGGCCTTGAATGAAAGTCTTGATCAGGGTGATAGTGCTCATTTGGCAATTTTTATCAAAAGCCTTGATAATTTTAACTCCATAGAGGATATGTTAGACTTATGCTCTATGAAAAGAACTACAACAGGAAGGGATATCTTTTATGAAGTTCATAATTCTTTCAAAAAGTTTGATCTCGATTTGAACAAAATTGTTTCAGTCACAACTGACGGTGCCCCATCTATGATTGGAATTAATAATGGTTTTGTTGTAAATTTAAAAAAAATATCAATGAAAATATTACAAGTTATTGCATCATACTTCAACAACAACCGTGTGCACAAAAGTTAAAACTAGATAATGTGATGATAGATATAGTTAAAACTGTTAATTATATCAGATCTCGTGGTTTGACTCAGAGAGTTTAAAAATTATTTGAATGAAATTGGATGCTAGCACGAAGACATAGTTTATTTTACCAAAGTGAGATGGCTGAGCAGATCTTCAACTTTGAAGAGATTCACTTCATTAATTCCCGAAATTAAATAATTTATTTCCTGAATAATAAATATAATCATTGGTTATTTTACACAAATTTATGATACTAAACGTAGGCAGCTAATGAAAGTTATTTTAAAATAGTTCTTTGTATCATTGAATAAAGCACGATTTCCCGCTTATATAAATTTCTTCGTCTTTTTTAGTTCTGAAATTTCTGCTTTAAGATGGTGAAATATAAACTGACGTACTTATGAATATATACATCGTAAATTTTTAAAATTTTTTATTTAAAAATTGAATTATTTTAATAAAAGTTTGTAATATTACACAAAAAGATCATCGTCTGAAAGGCAATCATTAGCGTTAGCAGAAATTGAGGATTCAGTGTTTTCTTTATCATCAAACCTTATAGGAACATGAAGATTCGAAAAATATGAAGATATTTTCATTCGCTTGGCCCTTAATTGTTTTTCTCTTTGATATTGTTTGTATGGGAAAAGAGCACTTTCCAAGCTTCGTTCTAACTTGAAGCTACGTTCTCGATCTGGATCATTGTTGACAAGAATCTCCAGACCCTGCTCAAACAAAGACAATGCTTCTGAAATTAGCTTCTCTGATATGTTAATATTCTTTGAGCTTTGTATTTTTTCATTTTTTTATTCAGATCGGAGTCTTCTATATCACATTCTAACGCCATTAAATCTTCAGAATGTGAATTAAGCAATTCAGTTATATCTTCTGTTATTACATCTTCAAAACCTACTTGTTGCGCAAGATTCATGATATCATTTACTATGGGCTTAGTTTGAGGTAACTCACAAACATCATTCACACTCTGTGGCCATAATTTTCTCCATACTCTATTCATATTATCTCCTGTAATTTCCCTCCAAGCTTCATGAACATTGTTAATTGCATCTTTGATGTTAAAACCTTTCCAGAAGTCTACTAATTTTAGATTTCTATCGCTATCCAATGCCCTAATCATTTGTCTGAATGTACGTCGAAGATAATACGCTTTAAACGTGGCAATTACGCCCTGATCCATTGGTTGAATTAACGAACTCGTCTTTTTTGGCAGAAACTCAACACGAACATGATCATCAAGTTCTGATAAGTTAACAGGATGACCCGGTGCATTGTCAAGTAGTAAAAGTGCTTTATGGGATATATTCTTTTTTTTACAATAATTTTCAACTGCTGGGCAGAAGTAGTTTTTAAACCAATCTTTAAAAACAGACCTAGTTGTCCAAGCCTTTTTATTTGATCGCCAAATAACCTCTTGGGTTTTCAGATTTATTAATGATGAGGGGTTTGAGCTTAAAATCACCTGCTGCATTTCCACCAAGAAGCAGAGAGACTCGGTCACTAGAAGCTTTATGTCCAGAAGCCGACTTTTCCTCCTTTGCAATAATACTTGTTTTAGGCATCTTTTTCCAATACAGGGCGGTTTTTAAATACTTGCATGGCATTATATCCGCCATCAGATATAATTTTCGATAAAACAGGAAGAAAGTTTGCTGCTTTCGCTTTATCTGCACTAGCTGCTTCACCATGTTTTTTGACATAATGCAAATTATATCTTTTCTTAAATTTATCAAGCCAGCCCCTGCTAGCTGTAAATTTTGGGATGAAGTTAGGATTAGGACCAGGGTTGTCTTTGTATTTAACCTCAAGATCTTTAAATAAAGAAAGTTCTTTTTCTTGAATGGGAGGATTAGTCATTGGACAGTCATTTCGCACACACATATCATCTAGCCAGAGTGCTAACAAACGTTCCATCTCTTGCATTACAGTAGGTCTATACTTGGTTATAATTTTAGCACTCAGCTGGGTTGAACACTTGGAACTTTGGATAATTGTTTTTTAATTGTGGCTACCGTCGAAGAAGATAGATTATAATGTTTGGCGAGATCACCAAGTCGTTCACCACTTTCATGTTTTTTTAATATTTCCAATTTTGTTTTTAAAGTAATAGCCTTCCTAAGCTTTTTGATTCGCACTATTTTTAGAATCTTGCTTACCAACCATTTTAAAGAAGTTTATGTATGTATAATAGGAAAACTATTTTAATTCTAAATAAATAATCAAAATTTAGATACAAATAACGAAATTTATAATAAATTAAATCCCATAATGGATAAATGGAAATATTTTCATGATAAAACCTGAGCATTCGAATTTAAAAATATTAAACCAAATATTAGAAAAAAATAAGTGAAAAATAATTTAAAATTGAGAGTTGAATGGTATTTTGCATACTCGTAGCGAGAGATATGTGGTATGCTATCTTTATTTCATCCGGTTCTAGCTAAAATCTCGTAAAATTAAACCTTAACAACAAAAAGATCTGAAAACCAAAATTCCCCAATAATTAAAATTTCATAAAGCTGAAATTATGAGATTTACTCTTGTTTATTGATTTCTGGAAACTCGGTTGCAGAGGTTTTGCTTTACGGAGATTATGATCTCGTAAGATAGCCTCTGGTTTATATTATCAAAAATATAAAAAAATCGTATAAAAAATTATATAAAATAATTTTTATTGATGTGAATTTATATACATTCTTCTAGGGCTCCAGGACATTTCTCCAAGACGTTTCTTACTCAAATCATGAGGGAAAACATGTAAATTTGGGCTGGAAATGTTTACAAGTTATTAAAAAGTGAATTGGTCACAAAATTTACGAAATTTCAGAATAGGATTATGAGCAAATATCATTTCATTAAACTTTAATTCTTTTTTTATTTGCAGTTTTCAAAAACTTTCCTGCGTGTTTTAATATTTATTTTTTCATTAAACAAAAGATGTAACAAATTTATTATGTACGAAATGTTTTAAAACGATAACTTACGTATAATAATTAAATCAAATGTGCATACTTGAAGCAAACCTTTGGTTTAGTATTTAAGAGCTTTTGCTAAACTCAAATTTAATTTAAAAGCTTACCAAAATTGCAAGTATGATAGCAAAATAGTTTTCATGTGTGAATAAAAATAAAAGAAAATGATGTAATTATTGTGCCACCACTGTCACATATTGAAAGAATGCAGGCGCCTTTACTTCAGATCACAATATTTGATACACAATATTACATACTCTGCTGAATAAGTGATTCAGCTATTTATTGAAATATTCGATTATCATTAATCATGTCAATTTTGCCGCACGATCAAAAGAACAAAGAAATAATTCTGACATGTGTAATAAATATCCTAAAACTGGATTAAAATCCAATGAAGTCCTTATAATAAATCATCATTACCTCGTAGTATGATATTCTGTTTTTACAATTAGTTCATGCATCATCGTTTTGCTCATTTAAAAATTTTATTACTCGTAAGCTCGAGGTTCTACTCGCAAATAGATGCGACATACAAAAAGATTTTGCTCGTATCTTCGAATTTTCGTTATTCGAAGCCTCGTAAAACGAGGTTGTACTGTAGTTATATATGATATTTGAGATTGATAAAATGAAAGTTGCTGCTATTTTGAAAAAATGTGTAATAACTTATTTCGTTCTGCAATTTACTCATAATGGAAATTTTGGTTAATTTCGAACCTCACATTTAACCTTTTATCTCTTGAGCAGGCGTGACTAAACCTGATCTACCTTCCAACTTCAAGTTTACAGTCATTTGTGACTTGAACATGAGAAAATTAATTAATGGTTCCCGCTAATTCATTACTCTTTTAAGGCGCAGGTCCTTTAACATTGATTTTATTTCTGGATGAAGCAATGGACTTTAAAATCTCCACAAAATTGGACAATAAACCTATCATTCGCAAGATTTGACGAAGTTAATTTCCTTTATGGTAGTGTCCATTGTTTCTTGTAATATTCTTAGGAACCAAATGCTTTAGGAGCCATAGATTTCATTCTAGAAACAAGGTCTTTCATGTTTCCAGTCATGGCTTCAGCCCCATCTGATACAATATTGATCAAATTAGGCAATACAATATTTTTATCATTAAAATACAGAATTACCTCACTGAGTGATTTTAGGTAAATATTTAATGAATAATATTTCTTTCCTATGAGACCTGAAGGATAGCTTCGTTATGGATTGTGCTCTCATCAACCTCGGTGGAAAACGTTTTTTGAAGAATTTCAAACAACTTCTTTTCAACAAAATAAGACATTTTGAGTACGATATTTATCAACATTCCAATCACATAAATTTACCCCCCCCCCCCCCCTATATATTGGTTGTACATTTGTATGCATTGAGGCACCGATACTTCATATTTTTGTCTTCTAGAAGAAAGCCTTTTTGGCTCAGTCGATAGGAAAATTGCCTAAACGGTTTTTTCTTATAGTCCCAGTAACCTCTATTCCTTTTTTTCTTAAGTATAACAAATATCAATACTTGAAAATCGAAGAATACATTTGAACCTTCAGGCAAATCTTGTGTAAATTTTTTAACCTCATGAAATCCTAATGGTTCTTTCCTATTTAATTTTTCGTTCTTTCCCTGATAAACGTGAAAGGAGTAACTTCTTTGTCCTTATCTTGGTGTACGGAGAAATGACCCCAGTGTCCACCAATTTAGGTATCAGTTTCGTGATAATGAAGTTCCGTTTTTGTGATTGAGGAAGCATGTAATTTGATTGCCTGTTGTATTTCTTCATTGTTATAAGGCGAGGCCTGTGGCCGTGGCCTAAAATGACTACGAAGCGACTTTTATGCTACAAAAAGCTACATAAACATTAGCAGGTTCCACGCTCTGTTCGCTTACACTAACCCCCCAATGTTGGCAATGCTTATAGCACTTATAAAAATTAAGACGGCCTACTATTTAATTTGAACATGTGATCTAAAACATTTTTATTTTTAGTATACGATTCTGGATCTGTTTTAAATCCTGCCATACTGGACATTAAAGAGAGCGATTTGATCAACAATATTAGAAATGTAAGGCTTATTACTGTTATTTTTTATATTTCCAAATGATGAAAATTACGGGCGGAATGATAGCTGATTATTTTATGTTTACTGATTCATTTCTATATTTCGAATATTTTTTTAGTTTTACCTTTTAGTGATATAAATATTTTTTATTTAGGGTATTAACAACATTGCAGCTCTTTCGCTGGCTATTAACTACCCCACAGTTGCATCTGTGCCCCACATGATCGTAAATGGATTCAACAATCTTGTTGCTTTGGCCTTGGCATCTGACTTGTCTTTTAAACAGGCTGAAAAAGTATACCTTTCTTTTCAATATTATTTTCTGCCTTTTGCGCCACAAATTGTTACCAATAGAGCAACTTAGTGTAATTTAAGGCTAAAATATACAATGGAAATAAAATAATGATGTATTTAAATTTTACAGTATTATTTTTCTATTCATAACATTTTTTTATTTTATTATTATAATTTAATTCTCTTTTTACCTATTTCCAAATATTTCCTTTTTTAGATGATTGAAATGATCAAAAATCCTTCTTTGTTTGTTTCTGCTCAGCCTGTTGAGAAACCTACTGAAAGTAAAGTAAAAGAAGAAGCGCCTAAAAAAGAAGAAAGTGAGGAAGAGTCGGATGATGATATGGGTTTAGCACTCTTTGACTGAAATTTTCAGAAGTTAATAAACGATGAAATTAATTTTGTTTTCATTTCTGTTTATTTGTACCTTCATTAAAAGTATTCTTAAAAAATTAAACTACAAAAATTCAATCTTTTTAAATGCCTAGTTAGATAGTAATTTAAATATTTATGTAATAATTAATTTCTTTAGTTTCAAAAATTATTTGATCGGAATAAATAATAAACTTGCTTTAAAATATAAAAATGTTCACTTAGCATGAAAGTGTCATGATATAATATTTTTAATGTTACATAAATATTTCAACAATGCTGAATTCAGTGTTGATATTTATTTTTTATGAAAATCAATTGAACCTTTCAAAAATTGATTTATATATGACAGCTCATATCAAAAAGAAACTTGTTATCTAAGTAATTATATAAAGTTTTTTACACATCCCATTTTTAAGTATGCATATTTATTTTTTATAAATATCAATCAAACCTGTCAAAAAATTAACTTATCTCGAAAAGAAACATTTAATTCAAATAATTGTATAAAGTTTTTTACACGTATATACTCATGTACGCTGTGTTTAGTGCTAATATTCCTTTTTTATGAAAATTAGTCAAACCTGACAAAAAATTATTTAAATAAGACCCCATGTCAAAATTAAAATTTTAACATATATACCCATTTTTAAATGTAGAATTTAATGATGTTCATTTTTGATGAAATCAATAAAACCTGTAAATCGATGTCAAATATATAAATTTCAAAATAAATTCTACTTGCAGTATTTTTCTGGTAATAATTTTCTTAATTTATTTCTTTAGGTGTTTACTTAACCTAAAATATTTCATTTGTCAGTAAATTGGGTGTCTTGATTGGACCTTCATTGATTTGGCTACAAATTCGTTATCGGCTCGTAGTCTCTACTAGAGCCCTGCGTGGGTTGTAAAAACTTGTCCGCACCTTGCATTATATTAGTTTGCACCCGTCTCGCTTCGCATTTTATCATTTTGCATCTGCGCCTGTACCAATGCTAAAAATAGTGATGTTCGGATCTATCTCGTATTAAACTCTAAATCCCGCATCAAATTAGTACGTAAGATATTTTATTATAAAACCCATATTATCCAAATGTCATAGAAATATCTGGCTCTATTGGCTTTTTTAAGTTTGAGCTATAACAATTTATATATGGAGAAAATTATCACAAGTATTTATTTTTTCAATATATCAGTTCATTATCATCCAACTTAACATATCAGTTGATTTAAATAAAAATAAAAACTATAAATCATAACTTTTCAAGTAGTATATTTCATAACACTGTTTAAAAATAAAATTTGATGCTACTGAATTTCAGTGAAGATCTCTTCGCTGAGACTAAGTGACCAGGAAGACTAAATTTCGCTCACTTGTTGCGCTAGTTGCCATAATGGATAAGATATTTCGCGCAATATGTGAAAGATATGAAAAAGTTATGCAACTTTCTTTGGCTTCAGTATCTTTTTATTTAATTTGGCAATGATTTTCCAATTTCTAAATCCATGGAATAATTAAATTCATTGTGGGTTGACTTTTTTCCCGTTCTAAAGTTAATGTTGCATTGTAAAAAGGTTCTAATAAGTTAACTAATTCTTTAAGTCAATATCAATCATAGCTGTGCATTTAATCTCTTGTGAAAAACGATCGACAAAAACACATCGAATATTGGCTAAAACTGATTTTAAAATTAAATAGAGAGAGTTCCATCGAGTGTCACAGATTGTTTTACATTTTTGTGAATCAAGTTTTGAGTTAATAACATATGTGATCAGTTCTGGACATGTTTTTTGATCAAAAGTGGCGTAAAACGGTGTTCAAAATATGTGCTACACAATCAAGACGTTCATCATTACGAAGAGCCGCAATCATGTTGCTACCTCTATCTGTTGTGAATATAAAAGCAAAGTTGTGATTGATCTATCCCAAACTTCGTAAAGGAGGCAAGTATAGTTGCTTTAATCTTGACACCCGTTTTCTTCAGTTATAACGCGGCTTACAAGACTCCAATCATAACTTATGTAGTGTACCGTGATTGTCAAATATGACTTTTTCTTGTATGAATCAGCCGACATGTCTGGCGTAAAAGCAAGTTGAAAAAAAAGGAAGTAATTTCTTTTTTTGGCTAACTATTGTACACTCAGAAAGATCTCTACTTACCGTAGTTGGGTGTGGTAAAAGATTACTTGCATTGAAAAGTGTTGGACTACTCTTTCATGCCGATAGGTCAGTAATGCATAGTTCCTTCAAGTGCCGAAAAGTCCATTTAATCTGATTATCTGAAATGTCGAAGCAAAAATATTTCGTTTTATTTAATGAAAGTGATATATGAAATTTTACACACTACTAATAAACGAAATTTGTGTACAATAAAAAAAAAGTTTTTTCGTTTTTAAAAAAAATGCCGTACCATATATGGGACGTTCGTACACCCCAAAAAATTTTATAAAAGCAAAACACGATTTTATTAAAACATTTTTTTAATTTTTAGTATGGTAAGCGATAAAGCATTTCACATGAACTCCAACATTGCATTTGATGCATTTTGTGGGAGTTTTCGACATTTCAATCTTTTATTGTATTCAATCGGAGTGACCAAGTGTCCAGTCTTGTCGAATCTTGTGATGTCTGCAGGATTTGGACTTGCCAAAGCCTTGGATGATTGAGGATACACTGTATAGGTTTTTAATAAATTTTGAGCCACTATTCTGCAGTAAAAAAGTTGTTCTTTTTTTTCGGGGTCAACCTGTACACAAGCCAAGCTTGCGTGATCAATGTTTCAAAAAGATGCATTACAATAGGCATATACCATTTTTTTCCTCGTAAACAACTTTTATAAATCATGAGATTTTGGTCCATTCTGTCTACATGCCCCATCTCTCGATTATAAACATTTAAAAGCTTTGGCTGAGTTATTTTTATCCTACTTTTTAATGTACGCGAGTATCGTGAAATTTTATTTAGTGGCTCTACCCCATACTTGTTAGATCCACAGATCACAACCCGATTTTCAAACCACTCACAAACGTTAAAAGAACAGAAATTGTATGCCGTAAAACTCCCTCTGGGTTCTTTCTTAAAATCTTTTTCACACATCTTGAAACCAAAGTTCCTTCAGCCAGCAATTGATTTCCAGTCAAATTGTCTATATCGCCGATGTCTTCGTCTCCTGAATCTTCATCTGTAACCACATCAGTACAATTTATGGGCGGTTGAATGAAAATTTGGGAGTCAGTTATCTTTTCTGTATCAATAAACTCCAACAAATTATTTAAAGTATCATCCTTAAAAATGTGAGAATGCACAATATATTTTGAAATAAAAGTTTGCTTTCACAAAACAATTATTCAATGATAAAAAAAAGGTAAAATTAAACATCTCATACTTCATACTAAGATTTATTTATCAAAAATATGCAGAATGTAGTAAATAAGTTTTCCTCCAACATTCTTCTCAGGGTCTCTTTGATATATAAAGCTCAGAATAAAAGTCAAAAGACTATAAAACGCAATAGCGTCCACATTAGGAACTCTTGGTAATTTAATATCCACATCCCAATTCGAGAATGTGAAATAAATAAAACCCGAATTCTCCAACATTAAAACTCAATTTTTTATTCAAAATAATAAAAAACTCAAAGTATCAATGTAACATTTAGAGCTCAGCTAAAAAGTCCAACGGGCCCGGCCTTTTTGTTTTCACAAATACTCTTTTGTTTATGATAATTTTGTACATGTAGCGTATCTATAACCTTTAAATTAATAATTTCTTGTGCATATATGTAGCTATAAATATTTTTTATATTGCCAGAAATATTAAAGTTCAGCAATTTACTACAAAAAAGGGTGCGTCTTTTCACCCAAAAACATATTCAAAAAACAACATCATATGTAGCAACAGAAACTATTTAAATCAAATAATCAGTGAAATTCAACAAAAAATTACAATTAATCAATTGAGTTTAAAAGTAAAGGATATTAAAAGTTAGTAAAGCCTAAAGCAAGAGTTAGTACATTACATGCTAAAATATTATGTTCATGATAAAATATATATAAAAAAGAAAAAAAACAATTAAATAAAACTACAAATAAACTACTTTAAACTACAAATAAAACTAGTTTTTTGAATGTGTTTTTGGGTGAAAAGAAGCGCCTCAAAAAAAGGTTTTCTCTATTTGTTTGAAGCTTTTTCAAAGTTCAATAGTTAATGAACAAACACTTACTATTGTTTAATTATAAAAATATTTTTTTTACTACATTTCACACAAATAAATGTTTTTGTGAGTGCTTACTGCTTATTGGATCTATTAGACCCATGTTTACCTGCAACGTAATGCTAAAAGTTTTTAGGTCGTTGCCGAAAAAAAAATAACTTTGACAAAAACATTTTTTGAATGATTTAAATACAAGTAGAATAAGGCATTTTAAAAGTTTCAAAACTATATATATAATTTATGACAAAAAAATCTTCATTTTTAAAGTTTCTCGGGTCTGATAGACCCTTGCCTGATGAGGGTTAAAATGAATAATTTACTACAAGTTAACCCATTTAAGACCAAGCAAAGCAGACGATATCTAAAAAAACGCAGACGATTTATATTCAAAGTCATTGAAAAAAGCAGACGAAGATGAAATTACTTATGTTCCAAAATAGGAACATTGGTCGTAAATGGGTTAAACCAGACTCTTCCTAATATTTACAAAAATATGTCAGGTATTAATATTTAAGTCTTTGAATAGACGCTGTTATTCATAAGAAGGAGAAGGAAAAAGTTTATTTTTCATACTTTTTTAAATAATAGTTTAATAATTGGAAAATGCAATTATTCTGACCTCTTAACTAAGTTGATAACTTTTTTATTAACTGGTTGGTACAATGAGAATCAGATTTTTAGTCCAAAGCAGAAGAATCATATCTTAATTTATTATAAAAAGCAGATGAATTGAATTTTTCTGTCCATAACTTCATTTAGATTTTAAAAATGTTTATGTATTTCGTTATAAAAAAAATAATATCAATTTTTGAAAATAAAATCTGAAAATTTTCCAAATTTATTCAAAAAATTCATTAATATTTTGTAAAAAAATATTCTTAAAAACAGAGATTCTATAAAAAAAAATTTTTTTGTCTAAAATTTTGCATTAAATTTGGATAAAAAAACATAAATTAACAAAATTGATTTTGAGCAAAAAAAATCAGTCCTAACGGGTCATATCTGGTACCCAATATTCAAAATTATTTGAAAAAAGCATGTTTCATGAAAAAAAAGTATTAGCTTGCTAACGATGTTATTGAAAGTACGTCGAATATATTACACATAAGTTTTACGTCATATATAAAGTAAATAATGAGAAAACTTACCATAATTAAAAGAAACACACACGTAAAAAGAAAATGACAGCAAGAACGATCTGGTAAGTTGTGATGTGACGTCAAAATCTTGAATTGCAGCCATCCTATTCGTGACATGCATGCATCAACTCGATGTGAAATAATGAAGGTTAGTGGTATTTGTTTACGTTTTTGTAAATAACTAAATTTGACCCGCTCGGCACTTACAGTAAAATTTTTGGGGTGACATATATAGCCCTTTCGGCATACAAAGAACTTTATTTACGACCCATATGTGGGACTTTCGACACAAAAGAGTAATAAAATCAAAATTTTACATTAGTTATTCTCCTTTAAAACTATAAACTGCATGCGTAAAATTAAGTGAGCAAGCTTTTTTTAAATAAAGTAAAGTATCGATATAAACTTTATATTTCAATAATTTACTTCAAATTTAACAATTTTTAAAACATTGAAAAATACCTCTTAATATATAATGTTCGATAAGTAAATTATCTTTTTTGTCTTAATTTATTGAAATAACTTATTTTTATGTGTATAATTTTCACAAACTGAATCCTAAAAATTACTACTTTTGAATTCTCCAATTTATTCCATATCAAAATAATATTGTCCCTTCAACTATTGCATTTTAAATTTCCAATATAGAATCATAAAGGATTAACTCTAATTTTTCTTTTCATATGAAATAGTTTTAAAAATTTACCTCTTGAACTAAGTCAATGAATCCTTCACAACCAATAGTTTCAAACGGTCTAAGCTATAAAACGAACACATGACAGTTTAATGTTTTCTATTTTAGCTTTATTCAAAACTGGTTTGATTACATCAGTAAGTAAAGTTTGATTAGCAGGTATTTTGCACTTGTGTCTCATGGCAATTGAAGTAGCTGTTTTTCTTCCATAATAATTTAAACTATACTTTATAAGCTTCAAAATCCATATCAGTGTTTTTTTCATCTACCACGATCCCAAACGTTTTCCAGACATCCGATTTCAAACCATTTACACTTTATTTGATATAATCCAGATTTCGAATTATATGAAACTTGCAGAGATGTTAAAGTTGTCATTTAAAATATGTCGAAGAAAACAACAAAAATGATTTATCAAATATTTTATCTATATTCTACAATTCCACATGGATATTTCAAAAATAAGACATTCACATCATTTGATCTTTTCTCTCTCTTCTCTTCTACACCCATCAATCAGACTAATCAAACGTGTTTTATTTTTCTTTCATTTCAATTACGACTCCATTCATACACTATTTTCTTAATTTCCTATATATGTAACACAACCATTAAAAAGAAGCTATTTCCATAACCCGCCCCTCAAAAAATTGGTGTGGTTGCCCAAAACAGTAGTCTCTACGTCATTTCTTCCATACTTTACACTACAGTATGTAATTTTGCTTTTCATTCTATGATGATCCTTTCTTAGTAGCTTTTTTTTTTATTAAAAATGTTATTTTCTTCAGTGTGTTTAAAAAAACTTTTTTAAGGATTTATTTTGCACAGATTTTTTCCTCAAAGCTTTCTGATTAAAGAATCTTGATGATTTTAAGCTTTTATCAGTATCGTGTATTTTATTATCAGGTGATATGAAGAGATATTCAGCCCGAATATTTGTCAACCAATCCCAGTCCAAAGGTTTTTTTTCTGATGAATAAATCGTGATGTTCATTGTTCAATTACAAAACGTTATCCACCTTCTAAAAGATTCTCTCTTTTATGCAAAGGAAAAAGATGGACAAATTTAAATTTAAAAATAAACTGATAGTGACAAAATTCGCACATATTGGCATCTGTCATTTTTGATAATTCTGACCTATTCTAAATTTTCATCTTAGTTAAATAATAATTGTAATCCTAGATGATAAACTATAGATTTAAAGATTTTTCATTATAACAAATATAAAAAATGGGACACTATTGTTGATTTTTGCTAACTAGTTTCGGAGTATAAACTCTTTTTTCTTTTACATTTCATTGAAGATTTTATTTCTAAAGATTTTTCATTTGTAAAAGAGGAACTTCTTTTTCACGGTTAAATTTTTTTTGAAGCACTCAATATTTGATCATTACACGACTTTCGAGTTCATTAGAACATGGTAGATCTTCAATTTAGTCAAGATGCATAATTTTTTTAGTTATTTCTTTTGATCACACGTTCTATTTTTTATAATAGAATTTACTATTATAATTTTTATAAGTTTTCAGATTGTTTCCTTCTCTCATACTAATCTTCAAAAGATTTTATAATACATTTTGTTTTTTTTAAATAAATAATTCATACTCAAGATGGTTGAAGAAAGTATTATAAGCCAAAATATACAAAAAAAGTATATTTTTACTCTATACCTAATATGCAGCCATTTTTTGAACATTTTTTACAGAACTGTTTTTCAGGCATACATCACTAATTCAATTGCCACTTTCAAATATTTTTTAACCGTATTAGTCAAAATGGAGTACAGAAATAAAATAAGCATAGTCAATTTGGTATAAAAACAGATATTTTATTTGAAAGATTTTTTTGAAGACAGTATCTAGAAGCAAACAGCAAATCTTATTGAAACTTTAAGATATTTTAAAAACTAAATGCAAAAACTGATTTCAGAAATAAAACTAGCATAGTTCATTTTGTATAAAAAACATATATTTCATGTAAAATTAGAGAGAATATTTTTGGAGATAGTTTTCAGATGTCAACCGCAGATTTGATTGACGCTGAAATATTTCTAAATGCGAAAACTGAGTCCAGAAATGAAACCAGCATCGTCGATTTGGTATAAAAATATATATTTCATATAAAATTTGAGATATTTTTGAAATCCGTTTTGAGACTTAAACCACATATTTTATTGACGCTTACAGAATCTCTAAACTCTAAATGTAAAAAATGAGTCCAGAAATGAAACCAGCATCGCCGATTTAGTATAAAAACATATTTTATGTAAAATTTGAAGGAATATTTTATTGTATATATTTCTGATATCAAAATTTTAAATTGACATTTTCTAAAAAATAAGTATGATTATTGAAAAAATTAAATATATAAAGTGTATGTTTTCAAAACTATATAATTATAAATTTTCAGGGTATTATTTAATATAGACCCTAAGTTATAAGGTTAACTACAGATGATGTCAAAATTTTGATTGACATGAGAGGGTCATTCAACTACAATGAAAAGGGTATCTAAAGATGCAGCTAGCGATTTTAGGAAAAGTCACGAAATTTGAAGGGATATAATTCAGCCAATTTTGTACAATTAATTTTTTAGTGCCTAAGGGTTAATAATAATCTTTACTAATGTAATTTTTCTCTGGTGCAACAAACTATACGCTGTTCATATAAATGGTTCTTTTATCTCTTCATTCTAATCGCCTTAGAGTGAAATAATGTTAAATTCAACTTTTTATAATATTAGTTAACTGATCTTTATATCAAACAGATTTAACTCTCCAAGATCCTCGATAAAATTTGGGATCGGCTTAAGGGTTTAGGTTATTTGATATTCAAGAGGATGAGGTTATAGAAGAGACAAAATGATAATGATAACTGGAAAGAATATATTTATTAGAAACCTAGAAATGGCAGCGTAATAATGCATACATTTTTATTATAAACAACGCGATTTTCTGGATCAGCTTTCACGTTGCTAAAGATGGAGAGCCTTTTCAGGCCTCAATTTTTAATTAATAATTTTTTATTAAATTAACTTAAAATGAGGAGAAATGAAGGGGATGCTAACAATTACAAAAATTTAGCAAGAGATCCATATGAGGCCGAAGGGTTGCTTAATTCTTTTCATCTGTTTTGAGGCCTGAAACCTTATCAACTCGGTTGCTTATATAAGAAAAAGTGTAATTGATCAAGTAAGTAAAACGCTGATGAAACAACTCATAAGGGTTACTTTATTATTAGTTTATGTAAAGTTTCCGTAAAAATTAGAGCTTAGTTAAGCAATGATATTCTTCCAAATAGTGATTATGCTGACAATTGCAAAATTAATTTAATATTTTTTGATAAAAATCAAATTCACTTTTCAAATATTACATCAATAGCTTGCAGTTGAAGCTCAGAATATTATAAGAAAACAAAAATGATTTAAACTTAACAATACCACCCCAAAAAGTTAGAGAATACATTTGATCATTCAAGAAAATTGGTTGGATCAAGTCTCACTTAGAAAGGTAATTAATAGTAAAAACATGGCGATGTACTTTTTGCCCCCATTACTTTTTTTCCTAAAATATTCAACATTTTTACAAAATTCTATCGTGAACCAACTAATTAATTGTTTGCGAATCTGATTTTTGTTATTTCTTTTTCTTTATGAAAACCAATCTTTACCCAATATAAATTACAATGTACATTTCAATTCCACCATTTTTTGCTTAATATTCTTTTAATTTATTTAATAAATTAGCTTTTGGCGATTAATTCACCCAAAATATTTCAACTATCAGTAAATTAGCTTTCACAGGTGACTTATCGCCAAACACTATTTTAAAATAAACTTATCCCCCCTACACAGCAAATCGAACATACTCAATTTGATTCTTAAAATATTTTTTATCATTCTAGATTTAAATTGCGGTTACTGTTTAACTTTTCGTTAATTTGTAGTCAGATATTTTTTTTTATCATTTTTAACAATTTTCGTCCCATTAAGCAAATCGACCTCTCTCTATTTCATTATGACCGTATTTTTGTCAATATATGCATTGGAAATGAATGCCATATTTTAATATGGTTATATGCTTAGTTAATTAAACACTACATTGACTTATATACTTAAGTCCAATCGATAAAATAATTTTATTTCTTGATATAATAATGATTTTATTCATCTCATAAAGCTTTATTTAAAATAAATGTAAATTTTTTTTTAAAAATAAAATGTGAAAACTGAGTCGATAAGTCAAAATTTAAAATATGAATGGATGTTTTTGGAAACAATTTTTAGAATTAAACTGCAAAATTCATGAAACTTTGAGACATTTCAAAAATATAATTGTAAAAATTAAGTTCATAAATGAAATAAACACGAACGATTTAGTATAAAAATAGATATTTTATTAAAAATTTAAATAATAATCATGGACACAATTTTCAGCCGTAAACCGAAAATTTGATAGAAATGAAATTTTGAAAAAATTTAAATCATAAGAGAAATTAAAAAAGCGTTATCTTGGTATGAAAAACAAATTTTATTTAAATTTTGAATGAATCTTTTGGTAGACAATTTTATCATCTATCAAAATTTTGGTTGACATTTGGTACAAAGTTGCCATATTTTAGAAGTGCTATCTGTTATAATACATATATGATTATAACTATTCCATAGTTAATTTAATTTAAGCTATAAGTTATAGACATTATATAATCAAAAATTTTCTGTACTTATTGGGTATCTCCCTCAGAATTTTTATTATGAAAAAGTTGAGTTCCCAAAAAAAAATTTTATTGTGAAAATACAAACAAAATAGTTTTATAATTAGTACTTTTTATATCACTAAAATATTATTGCAAATAAGCTGTTTTATTTGTTATCGAAAAAGAAAAATCGTTCGAAATTGTATACTTTGTGTTTTTAACCCTTAGGTAGGTAGGTAGGAGATAAAACACTTTCCAACGTAGGTCGATATGCTTGCGCCATAAAGGGTTAAAGTACAAATTAAAATGATAGAAGAAGGCATAACACAGGCAATGTGAGGTGAACCATCTTATTATGTTGCAAGGAAGAGTAATGTTTTTATTTAGTGCAAATTCGTATAAGGGGGTTGGTAAGATCATTTGTAATTGAGTTATTCGAGTAATCCCTGATGTTTGGAAGGTAGTTAAAGAAAGGCGGAGGTTAAGAAATGTTGTGGTTGCATGATGTTAAGAGAGCTAGGGTTTCAGTTTCATATGCGGAGGTGTTCTTGTCAGTAAGCATTGTGGTTACAAAAGGACCTTCGGTAAAAACTGAGAGTTGGTGATGCGCATTTGAATTGCGTTTGTGTTTGATGGAGTTGAGTGCTATCAATTTGTGCTGGCATATATAAGTTGTGTATGGGGTGGCTTTCGAAGTGTGGACAAGGGAGAATGGGTGTAAGTGTGGTAAAACTTGATAGAGGGAAAGTTGTGGCTTATATTGTTCAAAAAGGGAATTGAAAAAGGTGAGCGAAGGAGAGGTGTGAGTTGAGTAAAGATTCGTGAAGTTATGTGCAGCTGGTGTAGAGTGGAAGGTAGATATTTTTTAATTATGTTTTTTTAGGTTTAGGTGTTAGGGTAGAGTATGTGTGAGAAGTTCAAGTTTGACGTTGAAGTAGTGTGAAATGCGTGTGTGATTGTGAGTTGGCATATTTTGTTGAGGTGGGTTAGTGAGTTCTCGAATTTGAGTGAGCTTCCCCAGGCAAGTGAGCCATATTGTATGACTGGAAGTATGATAGATGTTTAGATGTACTTTGAAATTTTTGGATGAAGACTCCATTATTTGAGATGGCTTTTCTGAGAGAGAATATGGTTGGTGTAAGTTTTGGGTAGATATTTTTGAGGTAAAGTGTAAATTTTAATTTCGATTGGAATGTGATACGTGTTGGAATTTATCTAAGTTGAAGGAGACTTTGGAGTTGGTGATCATTGTTTGCATTTGTTAGATTAGATTCGAAGTGTGATCGATGTTGTTTAGTTCTTGCATATTTGAGAAGGTGAATTAGATATCATCAGAGTAGCATTGGGCAAAGTCGGAGTTTGAGTTGATGAATTTAAGAATGCGGTTGATGAGGATTAGCCATAAGATGTCTGATAGGCAACCTCCTTGTGGAGTAGAGAGAGTTAGTTTCTGGATGTATGTATTTTTGTTGTGTAGCAGGATCAGAATGCTCTTTTAAATATAGTTTTTATGAATTTTATTATGTATGTAGGATATTTTTTATCGATGAGGTTGTTGATAATTGTAGGGTGCCATGCTGCTTTGAAGGCTTTTGTGACCCCCATGCAGGTTGGTACTTCCGGGAGCGAGGGAGGGGGGGGGGGTGTTTTCCCCACGTATTTAATTTTATGTTCCAGAGGTACGATCGGTGGATATAACTATGTGGGGGTTGTTTATCTTATGTTTGATTTCTGTAAGTGATTGAGAGAAGTTGTTAGGTATGGGGTGGTTTAGTAGGTTAGGGTTGGGAGTAGAGAGAACAAAAGAGTACGGATTTGGAGTTTGAAGGAATAAGAGTGAAGATGTGGTAATACAGTGGTGTATAGGTAATTGATCGTTTTATTAATAGCATGCTGAATATTCTGCTAGTGGGTGTATGTGTAGGAGTATGTAGTCGACTGTTTGGTGTGGAATGTTAATGTATATCTCGTTTATTGATATTATGTCATAAGTGTGTGAGTGTAAGGTGTTGTGAAGGTTTTCCCAAGCAGTTTTTGTGTGGTTTAGATTTATGTGTAAAATAGATAGTATGAGTAATTAGATAAAATTTAGCTGTGTTGAGACAAGAATAAAGTGTTATGATTTATGTAAACTAAATGTAGCTGATAGATAACTAGATGTAGCTGGTAACGGTGGTCGCAGTGCGCGTAATTTGGTAGAGATGCGCTGCATTTTGAAAAGATATGGCAGTATTTTAATCATTTTTTACATTTTAGGAGATGCTGCATACGCTGTAGAGTCGCTAACATACGAACAGACTCATATTTAACGAATCACATCGCTGAGTTGTGAGTGTGTTCGTATCCCACTTCACACATACACACGCTCGCAATCACTCACTCACTCACTACTCAGTTGGAAATCTACGACGCTGCTAACCGTTTACACAAAAATTATCTACAGTAACTATAAAAATACTAGACAAGTTAATCGAAGAGGGATGGTATCGTCAAGAACAGATCTTCAATGTAGACGAGACTGGTCTTTTTTGGAAAAAATGCCAGAAAGAACATACATATACATAAAGAAGCTAAAAGCATGCCTGCTTTTATGTCGTTCAAAGACCGAGTGACATTGCTCTTAGGTGGCAATATTGCAGGCTACAAGCTTAAGCCATGTCTCATTTATAGGTCTCAAAATCCACGTGCTTTAAAGTATGTCGACAAGCACACATTGCCAGTTTATTACTGTGCAAATGCAAAGGCATGGATGACTCAACTTCTATTTGAAGACTGGTTTATCAATTGCTTCATGCCTGAATCCAGACAATATTGCCTTGAAAAAGACATCCCATTCAAGATCCTGTTTCTTCTTGCTCCAGGCCACCCCAAACATATTGGAGACCTACATCCAAATGTGAAAGTTGTCTTCCTTCTAAAAAACACCACTTAAATCCTTCAACCCATGGATCAGGGAGCAATTTCTACATTTAAAACACATTATCTGCGCATCACTTTTGCCAAGGCAGTAGCTGCAACAGAGAACGACGAGATGAATCTTCGGCAATTCTGGAGGGACTACAACATTTTGAAATGTATCAAGCATATTGATGAAGCTTGGAAGCAAGTGACGGAAAAGTGTATGCAAGGTATATGGAAAAAATGCCTTAAAAGATTTATGAATAATTTTAATGGGTTTGATTATGAAGAAAATTCGGAAGTGATAAATAAGAAAATTGTTGATCTTGCAAACATCTTGCAGTTGGAAGTGGACTCTGATGATGTACAAGAGTTAGTTGACTATGTTGAAGGGGAGTTAAGTAATGAAGATTTGTTAGAGTTAGAAGAACAGCGAAAACTAGAAGAAGTAGAAAATGAAAAAGAAAATCTAAAGAGATACAAAGAAGTTTACTGCAAAAGGCTTAGCAAGTGCATATGCAAAGATAAATGAAGCTATGTTGGAAATAGAAGCGATGGACCCCAATGTAGAACGCTTTACAAAAGTTAAGAGAAACATGAATGAAACACTCAGATGTTATCGTGAGATCTACGATCACAAAAAGAGACAAACGTCTCAGATGTCAATTATGAGTTTTTTTAGAAAAGCTAAATCTCCAATTGTTAGTTTTCCTTCCCCCACCTCGTCAGTCTCACACCCACAAACCTCAGACTCTTTTCTACTCGGGCCCTCACGTGAGCATGGTGTAAACCTCGAAGACTCTGGGCCCTCTAGTGAACGTAATGAAGACATCGACGACCCAGATGCAATTCCAGAAAGCGAGAAATTCGAAGGCTTTGATTTATGAATTGTTCATGATTTTTTCAGTGTTAAAATTTCAAAATATAAAATACTGTAATCTCTTTATTTATGTACACCTATTCTTAAAAAAACAATAGTAAGTAAAGAAAGAGAAAAGGTAAAGAAGTACAGTACCGTATCAATGGCCTATAGGTAAGCAATACAGTAGCCTACTGTACAAATACATGCCTAGCAAAACGTCTACTAAAGCGGGTTTCGTTAACGACCAAATCACATAATGACGGGGTTTACAGAACGTAACCCCGTCATTAAGTGAGGAAATTGTATGTGAAAATGGGTCAATTTTCCCAAGTTATGTGTGATCTTCGAGCCAGGGTTGCATAACCGGAGAGAAAGGAAGGGGGAGCAAAAGCATATTCGCCTCCCCTCCAATAATTTTGTATTTTTTAAACTAATGTATATGCGTTATGTAAATTTAATTAAAATATTTTCACGGGAAGTATACTTTTTAAATTTCATCAATTTTGTGAAAAAATTATATGCTCTGTATACACTCTATTTTAAAGGAATGCTTCAATATTTGGTATCCCGTGGTATTTCCAGACTAGTAATTTTGATAATTGCAAACAAAAATTTCCTCCACAATAATTTTGAGGATGCCCTCAAAAGGAGGATTTGCTCCGACCTTACCTATAGCGTTAAGATGTCGGTTTTGTTCATTGATTAATTTTGTGATTTGAGCTATTGGTATATCGATTTTGGTTTTATGGGGATACGTCATTTGCGCCTAGTCCCTTTTGTTATGAGGGTTAAGGGATAAATTAATTCTACATGCTATGCATTAAAAAATAAATAGGAGAGTTATAAAGCACGATAAGGAGGTCCAGGGGGAGGGGGAGGGGTTCGATCCTCGTTTCGCATCCCAGTGGTAAATTTTTTCCTAGATCCGCTCCTTACAGCGTCAGTAAAGATAGTAATTTTATTGAATCGAGAAAGAATGAATGCGTAGGTGAGATTAGCGCGAGTATATATAGTGGTGTGTGTCCTTCTGTGGTACTCAAGGAAATGGTTCCTGTGAGGCAGCAATTATGCTGTAAATAGAGACAACCTTGGACACAGAGAATGATAATTGAGCGTTGACAGATGCTCGATGTAAGTACAACCTTGCACGCAGAGAATGATAATTGAGCGTTGGAAGATGCTCAATGTAAGTACAACCTTCGGTCGAGATGTAGGTACAAGAGCCTGCTGGCGCACCGGTCTTACTCTCTTCTGTAATCTTCTAGCCATCTTGGGATTCGTTGGGGCCTAGTGTGGAACTCTGTTTCATCTTCACTTTTTGGATGATCTTGCTGTCCTGTGTTTCCATCATCCAATACACCATCCGTGTGCAGTTTGACTTTGTCTTTAGCTTTTCTCTGATATTGTTGCTTAGTGCTTTCATCATCTGTGTGATCTTCTTTATCACTGGATTCTTGCCCATTATCATCGACATTTTCTCTGTGATAAAAACTTGATATTGGTATTAATCTTACTTTTGGGATGTGATACGTTTTTGTGTTGATCTCATCCCTAATCTTTTTAATTATTGCATAATTTTTTTTCAGTTCATAAAAAATATATTTGTCCCTTACTTTATACCTGTTTTTATCGTGTTTTATATATACCTAATCTCCAGGTTTTAATTTTGATTCGTCGAAACGTTGCTTGAAAAGTTTTGAACATTATGAAGACCTGTTTTTGCTGGCTAAACTTTGTTGTTCTTCAAAAAATTTATCGTCTTCATAGTGTATCTGCTTGTTTGTAAAATGATTTCTTCTGAAGATAATTTTTTTTTACAGATAAATTTTGTCTTCGAATTAGGAGGTTGACTTTTCTGACTGCAAGTTATAGGTCAGCACTCGTGATTTGTGTTTTTTTAGGAAACATCTTCAGTATACTTGTCTTCAGTTCTTGAATTCCTTTGTCAACAATACAGTTTGAGTTCTTATTCTTGATGTAACCTATCTCAATTTCAATGCCGAACTTTTTTATGGAAAGGTCTGTTTTGTTTAAAAGGATGTGCTTGCATCAGTTCGTATTTTGGAAGTCTCGCATCTGAATAGGGAAGAGTTGACAATAATTGCTGTTTTTATCTCATCCACTTTTTCACTTTCCAACAAAGATGCCATGGTTAAGGACGAAAATGTCTCCCTTAGAACAAAAATCTTTTAATCGTTCCTTCTAATGACATCTGCATAAAAAACTTCTCCAGGTTTTGATCCCCTGAGGGTTGGAGCTTGTTGGAAAATTACTTCAGGAATGTATTTGATTAAGCGACAAATACTACATGATTCTTCGACATCTTCAATGAGTTTATTACTGTTTAAACCATAAAAGTGACGATTAAAAAGTAGTTGTAGGGTGATTAAACTGAAGGTGTAGAGAATGAAGAAAAACTCTTGGGATTACAATAAGCTGTTTTGCTGTTGAAAACGGTGTAGATTTTTGTACTATTAGTATACATTTTTGTCAATGGTGACCACACCTAAAAATCTTTTTACATCAGTACATTTTTCTTTTTGGGAAGGTTTTGTTCCATTCCTCATATGTGCATGTACCTTTCTCAAGATTTGACACTTCTTTTGTAATGCTCCCCATGCCAACTTGTTAGTAAACGGCATTCTTGATCTTCCTCTGAGCATATCATCAACTTTCAAGAAAAATATCCTTGTTGTAAACGGCGATATGCTTCAACACATGTTTTTGAGTCTGTCAAACCATTTGTTGTGAATTTTGACTCCTTTATGTATGGGGTGAAATGATTCACTGCTGTGGATATGGCTAAGGCTTTGTGCTCACATGGAAACCAGTTGATTTGGTGGTCTTTTAGCTTGAAGCTGAAAAACTCTGCTAGTTTTTGTTTCCCATTCCTTTGTAGAAGAAGAGTAGCTCATAAGGCTTTGTTGAGTGGGGAAGCATCCACTGTGATTGTAAAATTGTCCATTGATCTTGGAATCGTTAAAACTTCTGCAGATCTCAACATACTTTGTGCCTCCTCAAATGAATTCTCCAACTCCTTTGTCCAAGCAATTTTTGCTTTCCTTCAAGTCCTTTAATGGCTGATTCCAAGGGTGAGAGTATGGAGGAATATCTTGGTAAACAACGTGATAATGCTCTGTAGGCTCCTAAAAAAGAACGCATAGATGAGAAAGAATAAGGTTTTCCACATTTGCCAACGAAGAAATTTTATGATTACTGGGTGTTATTGTACCTTTACTCCATTTCCAACCTAAATTTACGATTGTTTTTGGAGAGACAATAGTTTTGGAAGCGGAAAGATTTAAAACGTTTTCCAAGAGTCTTTTTAGTACTCTTGACCAATTGTGATGAAGATCATCAAGGGTATTACCTCCAACAAACAAATCATCAGCAATTATAAACATGAACCTTTCGTGAGAAAGTCTCCAAAAACTTTGTTCATCAACTCTTGAAGAAATTCAGAAGATCCAGGCATTCCCATTGCTGAACGAGTATAAACTCTGATGCCCTTGAAAGATGTTACTGTGGCAAAGTATTGTATTGATGATCTTGCTAAAGGAATTTGAAAGAAACTTTTAGTTAGATCTGACTTTATTATGAATCTGAATGAAGATAATTTTCTTAGTATTTCATCACAGGATTTTGAACGTGTTGGTAGAACTCTCGTGTATGGTCCCAAATTATTAAAAGCCGTTATAAATCTCATTAAACTGTCTTCTTTTTTTTCATGAAACTTGGTGAAACAAACTTTTAATTCCAATGTCTTCAGGTTTTGCCAAAACTCCATGTTCTTCTAGTTTATCTGCCTCTTCCTGTAAAAGTTGAAGATTTGATTGGTTATAATGAGGGAGTCTTCCTTTTGCCGATCTTGGTTCAATAGGTCCTATCAAGATGCTTCGATAAATTTTCCAACTTTTTCCATTATAAACTTTGAAATTAGGAGAGAAGACTTCATCAAATTTCAAATGCGTTACTTCAAACATCTGATTTTCTTTGTTTGAAAGGAGTCCATCATGATCAATAGAAACTTTGGATGAATTTACTTTGAAAAATTTCAGTTTCTGGTTTATATGTATGATAGACCATAGCTACGTGGTGATTTTTGTTGTAAGTGAATGATACTTGTAGTTAGGAATCTTTAGAGTATTGTCAATAATTTTCGTCAGGAATAGATCAAAATTGGATTCTCCACGAATCTGTCTGCTTGGTTCTATAGCAACTTCACTTTGGAATCTTTTCAATGCACTATCTTTTATAACTAACCTCCAGGAAGTAAGGTTTGTTTTTTTTGTTCTTACCATGTATGATTTTGTTTGATCACAGGAGCTGGGGCGTATCCATAAAAGAATAGCCTGCCTCTGAACCTAATAAGTTCATCTTTGATGTACACTTTGATATCATTTGCCTTGCTGAATGGTATACCAGCTAGAATATTATATTCCATCTCTTCTATTAAAAGATCTTTAATGGTTACATTTATATCCTATATGTTTAGATATAAAGTAATTTCTCCACATATAGGAAGGATTGATTTATCCGCAGACCTGGCTTTATCTTTTGTAGAATGTGGCAGTATATTATGTTTCTGTACACACGATGATGATATTATTTAAGAGGTGGCTCCTGTATCAATCAACAAGCGGAAGGGGACATGTTCACAGAACCCATCAAGATAAGGGGAAGTTCCACAATCAACTTTAAGAACAAAATTCCTTTCCAGTTTTAACGAACATGCATCGATGTGTTTATTACTTGTTGGTTGAGACTTGGAAAGCTCTTGAAGTTCCAACTATATCCTTTTTCGGCATGTACCAACAGTTGGTTGTATCGTGGCCTAAAAAAGTACGACCATTATCTTTGCAAAAATTACATACCCTTTTGTTTTTCTTTTCATCAAAGCCTCTGTAATTTTTGCTAAAGTTGCCAAGATTATTTTGATAATTCTTAAAAGTCTTCGTAAGTTTAACAGTTGTTTCTTCTTGACTGTCCATGTTTTTAAGCAAAGAGTGCAGTGAGTTGACTATTAAGGGTTGAATATCTTTCAGAGTATGAGTTTGCAGTTCATGAGCGTAAACACGAGCTACAAATGAAGACAATTTTCTGTCTATCCAGGTCAGCCATAATAATACTGCAAGTCTTTCCGTGGATGGGGACATGATTTCATCTATTTGCGGTTTCTTTGCATTATGAATTAAACCTGAAGAAACGGTTAGTAAATTGTCTTCTAAGTAAGCGAGGATACGTTTATAGAATGCTTCATAGCACTCATCTTGGCCTAAACATAAATCACATAGGTTGAGAAAATTTACCTCGTTTTGTGTAAAGCAATAATATTTTCTAATTCTTTGCCAAATCCAGACCAAACTTATTTTTGATGATATCATTTCTCAACAAAGGTGGCGAAAACGTAGCAATCAAGCAAAGCATTCTTTCCAAAGGAAGAACTTTTTGGAAGTTTGTTTTTGTTGATCAGAGCATTCAATATCGTCTTGAAAGACACCCTTTTTTGTAGGATGCGGTTCCCATGAAGATTCCAAAAGAAATGAGGATTCTTGACTTAAAGAAAGATGAAACATCATGTTGGATTGTCAATTAGAAAAGGATGATACTGTTTCCTTTTCAGATACAACCTCTGTTTTGGAGGTCTGAGAGCCATGTCTTTTTATATCTCACCGCTGTCACCACGCCACTAAAGGTAATAAGTTTATTGAATTGAGAAGACAGAATGAATGAATGCGTAAGTGAGATTAGCGCAAGCATATATAGTGGTGTGTGTCCTTCTGAGGTAATCAAGGAAATGGTTCCTGTGAGGCAGCAATCAGGCTGTAAATGGAGACAATCTTGGACATAGAGAATGATAATTGAGCGTTGGCAGATGCTCGATGTAAGTGCAACCTTGGACGCAGAGAATGATAATTGAGCGTTGGAAGATGCTCGATGTAAGTACAACCCTGGATCGAGATGTAGGTACAAGAGCCTGCTGGCGCAGAAGGGGAGTAGAACATTCTTAACCTTCCTCATTAATACAATTGCGACAAAAATTTTTAATATTAAGGTTAAAATGATCAAAGAAATAATTTTCAATGAGCAAGATTTCAGTAATAATTGATTGCCCCCAAATTGTTCTTAGACATGTTGTTGGTGACCGAGTAAAGCAAAAGCTCTCGTAATTAGTATTGCAACAGAGTGTGTGTTAGTGCAGTGTGTAGTTTTAGCCCTATTTTTGTATTATCAACTTTCAATGAATTCTATAAAATGAGGAAGGTCTGAGAATACTGGATGAAAATTAAAGCAACTTTGTATAATAAAAATTGAATATGAATTTTCTAAACAAAATTTTATTAAAGTAAATACGCTATACGCAGTCTGAGCTCATAAATTTTCATGTCTGCTCTTATCTAGGTTTTTGCAGCCTCTGACATCAGCATTAATGGGCCGAGTAAACGGTTGTGCTCTAAGACCTATAATCGTTTCAGTCTAACGTTCGCTCATATTCTAATTTTGATTTTATTTAAAACAATAACGACAAATTTGTATAGTTAATCAAAATTATACAATTATTAAGTAATGAATAAAAATGGAATTTAACCTTATATACTAGACTGTTGTTCAATGAATATCGTTGCCTATTTCTAAGAAATTCTACAGAAAATAGTTTTTAAACAGATGCATTCATATCTTTGATGAAACTAAATGCTTTCCCTAGTAATCTCTACACAGTTTTCAAACTAGCTTATCGATTACTGCTCACTTACTGATAGGTAATTATGAATAATAATATTTTTACAATAAACTTTCCAACATAAATACTTTAATTAAAAATACATTATATTCTTAAGAAACTATACACATAATTTCTTTAAAAATACATTAATTTTTAAACTCATAGGCATATCAAATATAGAAAAATTTTGACTATACTTAGGTAGCTAGGCTTTAAAAGTTATAATTGCAATAAAGGTGTTTAGGGGGACAAGCAATGAAACTTCGAATATCCAAAGTTTGAGTATCCTGAATTTTTGCGTATCTAAACAAAAAAAAGAACGAAAGAAAATTTTAACGTATTCGAACACTCGCTTATCCGAACAATTTCTTTTTCTCTGAAAGTTATCGGATACTTAAAGTTCTACTGTTATATAAAAACATTTCTCTTCTATATAATTTTATAATTAAGAGAAATTTTTAATATTTATTGATTAGTAAGTTATAAGATTTATAGTTCAATAATTGATTAATAATGAGAACAAATTTGTAATGGCATATTTGGAAGAGGATAGTGCTCTTTCCCTCACACTCATTTTCTACACCATTGCTAAAACCTAGCTATATTATTCTATTTCTTTTCATCAATTAACGTATAGAACTTGATTTTTTATTAATTATTGGAACATCTCTTTACACTCGTATTTTATTAATTTAGGCTTTTAATTTCTAAAAAATAATTTATAAACAAGCTCTAATAGAATATTGAATAATTTAAAATTTATAACATACATTTTTATATTTTTATAATTTTTTTATTTTTAAATTATTTTTTTGCCTAAACAAAATATTTCACAAACAATCATTTCGATTTTAGCGTAAGTTTTAATTTTACGCACTGGTATTTAAAATTTCTCATAACTAGATATTTTAAATATAAGGTTTTTATTAAACTTATATACTACTTATTGTTTTTTTATATTAACTATAACCTTGCTTTTATAAACCCTTATTTTGAAATTTATTTCTAGTAATTCTAAAGCCTAAGTACTGAACTAATTTTATTTGTTAATTTAGAAAATTTTTCTTTAATGTTTCTTTTAATTATATCAAATTTATTTTTCTAATATATCATCATTTTCCAATAAATATATTTGAACACAAAGAAGCCAATAATAAAATTAGCAAGATTTTATGTTTTTTAGTTAATTATTTTTAATTCTTAGATTATTATGTTTACTTTTATAATTTCAATATAACTTGCTAGTACTTTTGTTTTTTTGAAACTTTAGTTGTAATATCTTATGTAATACAAAATTACCTTTCAAAACTAATTTTCTTCTATTTTTATCCCTATAAATAATTTCACACATGAAGAACTTAGTCTTATGATTTTTATATTACCATCTACTGTTTCTATGCTCCCCTTAGAGGAGACGCCCAACCTTTTAATAATGAATTTCCAAAAACATTGCGCGTATCTCATAATACCAAATAATAGAATAATATGCTTTTGAAACTTGTTATAGTAGAAATTTATTTTATTTGCAAAATGCATGCAAGCAAAGTCACTTATTTTGAATAGCAAGTTCAATTTTTTTCAAATTATAAATAATGCAGTTATATTTAATTCCTATCTTGGTACTTGAAAATCGTTCTCACTGCTACCTTAATTTTGAAATGAGTCTACTTATATTAGATGATCCCCAAAATAGGAGCCCATTTTGAAAGGTGTCTTTCAACTCTTTCTCATCTTGAAAATTTATTTTTGACTATAGTAATGTCTGCCATTGTGTATTTTTACGCGTGCAACACTTGGCACGCATGCCATGGATTTCCAGCGCCTGTCTTAAAGGATTTCCATAAGAAGCGCATAGTTTGCATTTCACCTTCATTTAGTTATTAATTTTTTTACAAATTCATTATTTTAGAGCCTTTTAAATTAAAATGTAAATATGTTAAATAGATTTCTATTTATTTTAAGAATTATTTACAAAACTATTGAAATACGATTACACAATTCTAGCATTTTTGCGTATAACAACAATACGTTCATTATTTTTTATTAAGGAGTTTTTTCTTCTTTTCTTTAAACATTGATTCTATTTAAATTTATTATACAATAAAAACGCTATCCAATCACTTGATCTTTTCAACACTTTATTTATTTTTAAAATGATAGGTGCTAAATCACTTAATATTATCTTAACAATAAATTATTCATTCGCCGAATTTTCTAGCCAGAAATGTAATAATTTAACATTTTTAAAGGGGAAATGTTTTTTAAAATATTCTTATTTAAATGTTTCTAGTTTATTTTTATAATTTTTTATATTCTTTCTGTTAAGGAACGATAATAAAACAAAATTTTTGTTAAGTTCCTATAAAAGAGGGCGGATCTTGAAAAAAAATTAGTCACGTGCGATTTTATAACAGTTCTTTTTTAAATGAACTTTTCTGAATGTTCTATATACAAAAGCCATGTGAATGAATGCTTATCTACAGTATTATTTGTAATCAGCCCGTCTCTAGACTAATTCTAATCTAGACAGGGAGGGGGCAAAACTTGTTCTAATGCAGGCTGGACTGTAAGAAAGTGTATTCATTTATATATCTCAAGGGAGTTCCGGGGAGTGAAAAATAAATTCCATGCAAGGCTCGGCCCCAGCTTATCAACGGGCATGCTTGTAATACACAAAGAATATTAACTGTTATCATCTTAGAGATCCAAAGTACAACTTTTTTTTCAGAAAATCAAAGTGCGGAGACATTAAAGATATTGCTCCAGCCTGGCTTTCGGCAATATTTTGATACCTGCCAAAAATGGCCATTTTTTAGATTAATATCTTAGTAACCAGTTTTCTATTTATAAAATACAATACACTTTGAAATCTCTTCTTTCGAATGTAGAAAACAAAACTAAAATAACTTTTATAGCTTTCTCGTAATTTAATTTACAATCTTGATCTTGAGTAGGTAAACGAATCCTATTTAATCCAATAAGGAATATAAAATTAATATTTCAATTCTACTGCTTATTCTTTTAAACCTGTCTTGCCTATTTTAAATAGATAATACAAAACTTTTTCAATTTTTAGTATAATATATTTAATTAAATAGTAAAACTTTTTGAATAAAAAGCTTTTTTTTATCAAATAAAACTCATGAAATTTCTTTCATTTTCTTTTTTCATTGCCCAATACAAAAGTATAAGAAAATCAAAATTTTGGTAGTCCCTATTAAAATGTGAGCTTGTAATAAAACAATTATGTAGTTATATAAATCTAGTTTTTCTAGATATATATTATATAGTAGTAGTATAGCTACAGTTTATTTTTTTATAAATTAATTTAAAAAGTGGATGGAGGCGGAGTAGGAGCCAAACACTAAAATATTTCTGTTTTGGAGAACATGAACTTTTGTTAGATGGGAAATTCGTCTAAGTAGGCTCAACGAAATTCATTATATTAACTCTAAGACTTTTAAGGAGTAATCGTGGGCCTAATTTTGTATAGGTTAAATTAGGCGTTTTTTATGTTATGAGATGATGGTTTCGCATTGGGCTTTGATGGGTTATGATATTGCTTTTTAACACAAAAATTTGTTCACATTGAATTACTGACCATTATTTTAATTTTTAAAGTTGCATATATTGCACGCTTTCTACTACAATAAAATCAATAATAAAAAAATTCATATACCTGTAAATGTATGAAATAATTTTGATTTTGTAATTAATAATTCCAGGCAAATCTGTATGCTTCATTTTTTAAAGTAGAATAGGTATAAATATAAAATGAAGTTTACTTATATAATATTATTATTATTTACGCCCCACTAACTTCGTGAACCAAGTTTGCATCACGACCCATAGTTTAAGAAACACTGGGAAGGTTAGCTTAAACCCCTCCTTGTACATTTTTTTAAATATATTTAGTTATTCTTATTTTGTTCATTTTTTATATGATTTTTTTAAGAAAACCATCCTCTAATTACAGTTAAAATATAAATAAATACTAAGGAATACGGTATTTCATTTTTTCATATATTCATCATTTAGCTCCCAAATTTAAATCGAAGACAAGCTGTGTTTTTAGTAAGCGAATTTTTTTATAAAAAGTTAAAAAATGTTTATACTGTATTTTGCTGCCTGTTTTATTATATTATCCTTCAATACAGTTTATGATGTTAATCTTGCGCTTTAGCGTCACGTACTCCTTTTTTTAGAAATTTTTTTGTAGCTTCTGGCTTTTTACAATCTAGATAACTTTTCTATCGAAGATCGATCACTCGTTACTTTCATAACTTGCAATGTTATGATGAATTCTAGATTCGCCTGAAAATAATTTGATGTTTTAATAACATATGTTTATTTTTATAAATATTATTGAAAATTATATAAAATTTCTCATTTTTTAAATTAAATTTTAGCATTTTCGTTCCTTTTTGAATTTATTTTTTTAGAAGTCTATATATTAAAATTTTCTGTTATTGATATGAGATGGTGTACTGTAAACAAGAATATTTGTATAAGCATCTTTAGGTTTATGAAAAAAGAATTTGGAATTGTATTTTCAATTGATTAAATGTATTTGCATTTTTGGTATTGATGTCATAGGCATTTATGTTTGTAATGTATTTAAAAATTTGATAGCGAGAGTATGAGACTCGATGATGAGTATTTGATCCAACCCTGGTCGAAAGAATTATCCTTAAAGTTGCTACAGCCATTAATTTTCAAATTATATTTCATTTTTAGATGAAATAATATGATGACTGAAACTCAAAGTTCGCCCAGGCCTCGACCAAACATCGAGTATTACAATCAAGCGTATCACACTTTCTCAACGAAGAAAAAGCGTAAGCTTAAGAACCAAGTGCTACAGCAATCAAAGCCATACAGAGGATATAACAACGTGAATTTCATCATTTCTTCAATAGACTACACAGGTTCTTACTTCTACAAGAATTACATACTCCTAGAGCAGCTGGGATGTGGTTCCTTTGGAATCGTGTTCAAAGTGAAAGAGCGAAAAAATCCACAGATCGTGTATGCTTGCAAGATAACGCCCATACTTGGAGGCAACAATGAATTCAGTGAAAATGATATACCCTTTCACAATAATATAGTTAATCGCATAGACTCGTGGCAAGAAGAAAAGCTCCACTTCACAATCATGGAGTTGTGTGAGATTAATCTGAATGAATTTATTTCAAATAATTCCGATTTTTTTACAACCCACTGCTCCAATTTTTTTGTCGACATCCTTCTCGGCATCAAGCATTTGCATGACTTGGATTACATTCACTTGGACATCAAGCCAGATAATATCTTAGTCAAAAACAACACTTTCAAACTCGGTGATTTTGGAATGGCCAAGAATTTAAGAAGAGACGTTGATTTTTTAGAAGGAGATTGCAAATACATGGCTCCTGAACTACTTCAAGGCAATTTCACTAAAAAAGCGGATATATTCAGTTTTGGCATGTCCATTCTTGAAATCTGTACCGACCTAGATTTGCCAAGTTTTGGTGAGTGTTGGCAAAAGATAAGAAAGGGAATTTTGCCATTGGAAATCCTGTTAGAAGCAAAAATACCTGAAGAACTTGAAAATACAATCCGTTGGATGATCTGTCAAGACTTTAACTCCCGACCATCAATTGATGAGCTGCTTGAAACGCCATGGATCCAAAATATTTCAAAATCCAGAAGGCAAATTGAAAGCAACCATAACGGTAACATTTTCACTTTTGACACTTATCCAAATTGAACTCTTTTTTCAACAGTTTATTTTTGTTGTAGCAACATGTCTTTTAAAACTAAAAGGTCAACTTTTTAAATATTTTAGTATTAAGTAGTAGTGAAGAAATAATGGAAACAGATGATGCTGACCCCAATGAAAACGAAAAGATAACTCCAGAAAACAACATCATTTTCAATTTGGTGGATCCACATGACTCCTCACTGAACCATTCTCAATCTCTTGCTCCGTGCAGCGACTTCAAAAGGCTGCCTTCCTTTTACTTCTCCGACACCTTCAATCCAAAGTCCAATCGCAAAATTTGTTCCTCCCTTCGAAGAAAGTTGTGCCCTGAAATGACATTCAACGCCAAGAATATCGAGGAGTTGGCCATGAATCTCGACGAAATGTTTGATGACTTGTGCAACGATGCTTCCGCCAATAATACTTCACAAGACTCCGAAGATATGGACAGCTTTTAAAAACAATTATACTCATGAGTATCTTTTATCACGACCCCATCGGCTTGTCTCTTTCTCTCTACACACACACACACACACACATATATGCATGTATGCTTTTCCTTTTATTTAAAAAACATATATCTAACATATGCATTTAAGTTTGATTTTAACATTTTTAAATTTGCTAAAAATATCTTGTTATAATAACTTTTGAAAGAAAGTTGCTTCTCATATATTAATTAACTCTTGCGATGGATAACAATCACATCAAAAGAATTGTTTCTAATTCAGCTGCTAAATTCAAACATTTTGTTACCCATTTATTTCAGTCAGCTGTAGTTCGACGATAATATTAATAATTTTATCATCTCCTGCTTTTTCATTATAATTATTACTACTATATTTGTGGTGTAATTATAATATATACATATACATATATATATATTGAATGACGGTGCTCTCATTGATGAGAAGATTATCTTCTCTTCTACCTTTGTAATTTCTCCATAACATTTCACAAGAATACATGATGCGTGGATATGTATTAAAGAGGTCTCTACATCCATTTAATTATTAAAAATGAAGATATTTAAATATTTAAAAAAAAATTTTAATTACTAATCTCTAATTTGCATATGTAAAACGTTTCACTACCAACAGTTTATGTATATATATATATGTGGATATTCTTATACCTGTTTTTATACTTGTGATAAGAAATGATAATTATAATACTACTATGTGTGTGTCCATTATTACCGATGTTAGCGCACTTTTAAAGTCATCATCCCTAGCCAGCTTTGCTGCATTTTATAATTCAAAGGAAAGTCGATTTTTAGGCCTTAACGTCTCCTCAATGTTATAGCTGCTATATAAGGATGGTAAAATGCTGATTATTATTACTATTATGTTATATTACTTCATATTACCTTGTGTTGGCAATAAATTGCACTGTACAAAAAGGTGATGCTTACAACACGCCCTTAAAGTTATTATTAGGTCGTTTTGTGAGTTTATTTTATAATAAATGAATCTTTTTATTGTGTTGTTGTTGTGTGTGGAATGGAGGGTAGGCTAGGAATTCGCCCCGGGCAATGATTCATGAAGAGGGAGGTGGGCCATATTTTATTTAGGGGCAGATAGGCATATTTTCACAGGGGGTGATCGAATTTACTTATTATTCTGATTCACTGCTATTTTCTCTCATTACAGACAAAAAGTAATTAATTATGCAGATTTTATTTAATTTAATAAAGTGTTATATTATATTTTCGTAAGAAGAGTGCTATTGTATATGATTGTAGCAGCAGATTTCGACACTGTTCGCGAACCCACTTCAAGATAGCGCATGGTAAAGTGGTGCAAGTTCCCCTGCTAACTGGAAAAATCATGAAAAATCAATTTATTTGTTTATGACACGAATTTATCCTGAAAATTTTTCATAAAATAGTTAATCCTAGAAAAAGCCTTATATTTTTACAAATTTTAATAACTGATTATTATTATTTGAAAACAGAACACGGATTTTCCATTTTGAAGTAAAATTGAAAAATATTGAGATAACACGAATAGTTTTGGAAAATAATCTTTATTTGAACATTCGGTGTATAACTAACACTCTTTTCAAGTTTCAAAAAGAAATACTGAAGAACTTCTTCAGTATTCACCGAAATTAATTGTTCCTCACTATTTCTTTTTGCAACTTGAAAACGGTATTAGTTGTACACCGAAATTAATTGTTCAAATAAAGATTATTTTCCAAAACTATTCGTGTTATCTCAATATTTTTCAATTTGATTATTATTAGCTTTCATAAACCTATTACATCGAAAAGAGTGAATCTCATGCTGCCCACGTTATAAAGTTAGATTTTTAATTGAATAAAAATTTAAAAAGAATTTATTAGAAATAAAAATTGTATCAGTAAGTAATGCATATAAAATATTTGATGTAAAAAAGATAAACAGGTCTATATATTTATCTAATAATGGATTTATAATTCAGATTTTTTAAGGAAATTGTGATTGAATGTTTCACAGCTAAACACATTTTTAGGGAAAATTTGAGCTCAATACGAATATGTATGTGTAAAAATTCTTGGATATTATTTGAAATGCCGTGAAAATTTTATGAATTTTCCAAAATTTCTTCTACCATAAAATTTAAGAACTCTGTGTTATAAACCATACTTTCCAAAAAAAATCGAGTCTTGGTTGTGTTTTGGATCAATTGAACATAACGCAGCTTTAAACGTTTCAATTTTATAAGAAATTTAAAATGAAAATATTTGTAAATTCAAATGCAATATGCAACCAAAAAGTAAATACCGCGGAATTTAGGACTATGGATAACAGACATTTACCTGTCAGGAGTCAAAATCTGTGGCGTAGCGAAGAATAAAAAATGGTGCGGCACATCTTTTCCAAAAATAAAAATCTCTAATTTCTCAGAAGCTTCAAAGTCAAGTGGGATTTTTGCGAAAAGAATTTCAACACTTCAGCAGTGCAGATAGATTTATAATATTATTTTTAAGAGAATAATAATGGTGGCATCTAGATAGTAAGAATTGATTTACTTCCATAATAATATAGTTAGTTGTTTAGTACTTATGACTGATTTAAATATTTTTTTTATGTTTTAAATTTTAACAAATTACAACAGGTTCTGACTTTCGGGAAGACAACTCCCCCATTAAATAAAAACTAACAATTCATTCTCAAAATTAAATTTTTTTTATTAAATTTAAACAAAAATTAGAAGTTTATATTTTTGCGCTGACAATTAAATTTCACAGTGTAATAATTTTATATTCTAAAAAGGTGACGCAAAAAAATAACATTGCGGATAAGATGCAAGCGCTAGATTCGTTTTTTTTAATTTTGAAGAATTTTCGCATAAGAAAGTGTTTCTACCTTTTTGTAGGATACAAAATTTTACACAACAGTACTGTTTAAACACACTAAAAACTGTTGGACTATAATAAACACCTTCCAATCAATCCTTATATCCATGAGTAATTTGTAAAGTTGCTTTGTTTTAATTATGAATAATTTTTTTTATAAATATTGAAAGGTTTCACAGTATATCTTTTGGTCAGGGGTGTATACTCTCAAAATTTTTGGAGGGGCGGGATTACAACTTCCAAAATTTATTATGAAAGATTTTTGTCCATACACTTGTACTGTCCACTCCCAATCCCATCATAACTGCAGGGGTTTTATCAAGTTCGCTATTATTATCTATAGGATTGAGTACATTTTTGCTTCTTATATTTCATCTCTAATTACCTGAATAACGCTTTGGGCTTGATCAAATATTTATAGCTTTTCATAAACTCATCAGGTATTAATTAGAAAGTTTGACGAATCAGCAGTTTCATAATCGCAGCGATATTACAATCCAAATTCAAATATTTTAAGAAAAAAGCGCCGTATTTTATTTGTTTTCCCATAAGTACATGGAGAGACAGACAGAGTAATTAGCGTATGTAAAATAAAGCATTTATTCCTTCTTATTACTCTTTCGTGTTAACTCTTAGCGGACCAGTGTACCAGGAAATGAAAATCATCTGCTTTCCATATAGAAAGTCCCTTGGAAAAGAAAGCAGAGATTAATCTTCAAAATTTGTCTCAAACTGTAAGCTGGACAAGTTCATGGTGGACCGCAATACAAATTTTAACTAGTTTGGCTAATCACCCTTCTTTCAGGATCTCACATAAAAATTGTCGCTTGCTCAACTTGGAGGATCGTTTGCTTGCGATTGCGTTGATTTATGTAACTGCAAATTAAACCCAATTGTACCTTTTTACACAATTCAGGATTCTTAATTTCACTCCTTTACTAGTGTTTCTTAACCTTTTTTCAGCTCGCACCATTAAAAAAAATTTTTTTCCCTCGCACCACTCCAACAATTTTTTTTAATTACATTTAGACAAAAAACTATATCTGATGAGCAAAATTAAGATCATATTTGAAATTCAATAAAAAAAAATAAAATTAGTTAAAATTTTTTTGAGATCAAACAAAAATTTTTTTTTGTAGCCCTGTGTTATAAGTAACACAAATCTAAAGTAATTTGTTTTTCTGACTTTATCTCAGGGGCTAAAACCGGTGTGTACGATCGAAGTAAACCTATCACAAAATTTTATTAAATTTAACCAAAATGCTCTTTGTGCCTTGAAAATATCTTCCTAATTAAAAAAGCTTTAAAAAAAAGTTAGGGGCTCTATGTGATCCCATGGCTTTTCTAGTGTTAATTGACAGCGAAAAGTAATTGAAACAATTATGAGAGCAAAAGCGCACGCAAATATCAACACAGTTGTCTAGAGAGGAAATAGCTGACAGGAAGAAATCATCTCGCTGACACTTCGTAGAATGATGATGATGAAACCACATCTCCAACTTAATCAGCAACAGCTAGTCAGAGGGGCATAACCAGTGGCGGTTCTAGATTTTCAAAAGTAAGGGGGCCAAGTTTTTAAAAAGTTGTAAAGAAATAGGTTTAAAACCAAAAAATTTAAAACTTATCCATTTTTTTCATGAGAATTACTTATCGATATTTAAAATTCTGAAACTTTAGTTTTTTATAATCAATTTGGGTGGGGCTCTCACGTTCCGATGCCAGCAGAGACCTCACATTAGACTGTGCTCTTGGACTAAGATTCGCCCGTCCAGATAAGAGAGATATTTTTCTTCCCCTGGATGCAAAACCCACTCAAAAAAGTAAATTATAAAAAGTTTTGAGTAAATTTTAAATTCAGTAAAATGGGTATTTGATTTGGAGGGGCCAACATGGGGTTCAGCCAAAAAACTAGGGGGGCATGGTCCCCCCTGCCCCCTTTAAAACCGCCACTGGTTTTTACGCTGGCAACATTCCTAATATTTTAATAATGTTCAAATATTATCATAAGACGTACTCATCATAAAAATTTTCGGATAAAGTAAAAATTGAAAAAAAGACTTTGCAGTAAATAGGAAAAAGAAAAATGTTTGAAAATTACGGATGTGGATATTAATATTATTGCGGATGTTGAAACTTAAATCATCCACATATGCCGATGGAGCATGTGAAAGATTTAGGATAATTCACTGGTGCTGATGCGAATATCCGATACATCTCAAATGCATATTTATGTGATTTATTACAGTTGACTATCATTTAATCCGAAATCATGGGGACACGAAGCCGTGCGTGACATTTCGTACCAAAGACGTTTCTTACCAAAGCATTTTTTTACCTATTTTTGGTCGTTTTGTACCCAGTTTTGGATATTTTGTACTCATTTTTTCCAATTTTTGGGTACAATCTACATATGAAATACCTTGGTTACCAAATGTCTTGAACAAAAACGTGTAAAAATTACTAAAATATATAAGGGGCTGCGATTAGTTGCAACAAATTTTGGGGGAATATGAAAGATTCGAACAAATTTGTGGGATTGCAAAGGATGCGTAAAAAATCAAACCCTAGGATTATCTGGTTACTGTATTGTACTATATCAGTACAGTAAATAGCCTATAAAAACTAAAAAACAAAGAATAGCATAGCCACACATAGTCAAAATACGGTATGGATGACCAACGTTTCTACCAAGATATAAACGAATATTGAATATATACACTACACAATTTGGAAAGAAATGTCCTAATCAAATCTTGTTAACTCGTTTCTTCAACCAAATTAAAGAGTTGACCATGTAATTAAAAAAAATCGCTTTATTAACATTTACACCCATATGAATTCGAATGAGAAAAAAGGTATTTAAAATCTAATAGGAATAAGATCTATAGAAATTACAAAATCCAAAATTTATGCCATGTTACATCTCAAAGAGAGAAAGAGAAAATGGTGTCAAGATCAATTTGACGTTTAACTGGGCGATTTATATGCAAGTGGGTACTAAAATATTACTGATTGCGCAAACACATAACTATCGCGAGAGGGTTATAATTTCTTCATATAAGTGAAAAATTTTTGTTGAATTCTGAAAATAAAATTTCATTCAATTATCATAATTCTTTCTCTCATTTTTTTTCAAAACAAATCATTTTAACAAAGTGTAAAAATGCCAAGTATATATGAATAAACAATTTCTTTATTCAGTGGAATGATTATAAATGTAAGCATGAAAATTAAAATAGACAAATATTCATTTATACATAACTATTTTTTTCCCATATGGGAATTTGTATTATTTATAAGAGTAAGACACACAAAGCTAGAGTTACTGAGCGTACTATAGGTTATTTATAATTCAGATCAATAGATCATTTTAGAAGTTTTGAGCTACTATTAAATTTATTTTTTCTGTACACAAAGCTGTCAAACATTGAAATGTAAGCGAGGGAAGTGTTCATTTTCAAAACGGCAAATATAAGAGATATGTTTAGATTTTAAACACTCTTTGTTGCACAAAAAACACAAAGCAGTTTAAAATGTGTGTAGATGCTGAGTTAAATGTTTATTTTCTAAATACCGAATAGAGTAAAAACAATTTTTGATTTAGTGTTTAGATTTTAAACACTTTATAATAGGCGAAAAGTTCTAAAAATCTGAAAATTAAATTTGAAATTGGCCCAAAAGCAAGCAAAATACATTTTACTTGCTACAAAATATTCGATCGCATATGAAGAATATTTTTGTGTGTAAACCTAAGACCAAGATAAGATGTCGTTTGCTCGTGTAATCCGATGTTCTTTCAACTCTACAAGGATAAGTAACGACAAAGTGAATATGGATCGGCAATGAATTGCCAATTCAGTATGTTCAGCATAAAAATCTACATCTGGTATTGATATTTCGGATCACAATGATGACAGGAACAGAAAAAAGATGTAAGCTTACAACAAAAGTTCCACTCTCCAGACTAAAAAGAGCTTGATCACCTAGTGCAGCGGTTCTTAACCTTTTTAATTTGCTGACCCATTTTACGTACGACACAAACACTCCCGACCCAACATGTAAAAACAATAATAAGGATAATAAAAAAATATTATTATCTAACTTTGATTTAAGAAATCAAAATGCTTTTTATTGATTTACAGAAGAAACATGTTATTTATTACAATGTTTTAATTTGATGAAGAAGTTACAATTAATGAGAACGTTGCATTTGAAGTTTTCTTGAAAGCTCTTCAAAACGGGGTTTTATTGTTGACAGACAACATCGCATGTCGTTCTCCGATGATAAACGATTTCGATATTTATTTTTAACAGCCATAAGAGCTGAAAATGCAGTCTCACGCAAATACGTTGTTGAGAAAGCTTGGAACCCCACCACTTATTTTTCTTTATAAATCTTTGCCCAGAAAGCACTCAAAGTTTCTGTATCTTATTTAAGATCTTTGACATTTTTTATTTCAATTAGTTGTTCTTCTAATTGGTAGTTATAAGAAATTTCCTGAGTTAGATCTTCAATTTTCACATCAAAAGGATTTCTGACCCATCTATAGATGGACATATCTTCGGGAATGTATTTTTGGAATTCGCACATCATTTTTTCCAGGTGCTGCACTACAATTTTTTTGACTTCATTATAGGAAGCTTCATGAATTGTCTGCAAAATCAAAGTAAGTTTGGGAAATGATAAAGTTTTTCTAACGGAAATTTTTCGTTTCCACAGGGTGAGCTTCTCTTTGAATGCTGACAACTTTTCTGCTGTTCCTACCAGTGTTTCATTTCGTCCTTGCATTGATGTATTCAAGTTGTTAATTTCTATAAAAATGTCTGTGAGGTACGCCAATTGTAAAAGCCCTTTTGAATTGTCAAACCTAGAAGAAAGTTGATGTTTTTGATCGACCAAAAATATCTGAATTTCTACTCTCATTTCCAGTAACTTCTGAAGAACTTTCCCTCGAGATACCCATCGAACCTCAGAATGGTAAAGCAAATGGTTATGTTCTGCCCCAAAATCTTCGCACATCCGATTTAAAATTCTACTGTTTAGTGATCTAGATTTAATGAAGTTAACCATTTGATGACTTCTTTCATTGCAACCTTTAATTCCTCAGAGAGACGTTTGGCTGCAAGGTTCTCTCGGCGAAGAAGACAGTGAAGAATAAATACTTCTGGGTTCACATTTTTTAATGGACTTGTAAATCCCTGACGAGCGCCAAGCATGGCTGGTGCCCCATCACAACACACCCTGTAACATTGATTCCAGGATAGTCCTTCATCTTTTAAAAAAGAATCCACCACTTTAAATATGTCTTCACCAGTTATGGTAGTATGAAGGAGCTTGCAAAAGAGGAATTCTTCTTTCATATTGTCTGCTCCTTGATATCTTACATACACCATCAGTTGAGCATCATTACTAATGTCCGCCGATTCATCCAACTCAAGAGTAAATTGACACTCTTTTTCAAAGACTCAATTAATTGACTTTGATATCGTTGACATGTCAACAATGCGAGAATGAACTGTGTCATTCGACAATGGTATTTCTTGAATTTTCTTAGCCACATCATCTCCACATACTGTTCTGACCATGTCAATAACAGCAGGCTTCACTAAATCTTCTCAGATTGTGTGGGACTTTTTCTGTTTTGCAATTCTCCACATGCCAGGAAAGATGCCATAGTAGTAGAAAGGGAAAAAGGTCCTTTGTCAGCGTATAAAATCTTGGGCGTAAATTTGCATTTCCTTTTTCTCGAAGAATTTTCTGTCACGGTTAGAAAAAGTAGCATGTTTAGTTTCAAGATGACGCTTCAATTTATTTTCTTTCATCGACTCGTTGCTAAGCACTTCCATACATAAAACACACTGGGGCTATGATACACCATGCTCTTTTAATTCTGTAAAACCCAGATTGAGAAATTCTTCTTTATATGGAGGTTTATAAGTCATAGCGATGAAATAAGATCAAAAGAATGATAAATGAATCATTTGCTGACACCTTCGAGAACAAGAAAAAAATGAATGCATATTAGCGCTGCCAATGCTCTTTTATTTCCTAAATGGATAGACATGTATTGACAAATATTTACTGTAAATGTGTCAGAGTTGCAATACTTCTGTTAATTGCGCTCTCGCTATAATATAATTAATATTTGATTGACACAAGGAAGGCACTAGGTATAACATTGCATTGTTTTTACTTGCAATTACAAGTGTATACAGTTGCATGGAGGAGAGAATAGCGAATTGATTCGTAAATTTTTTCTTTTTTACTCGTATAATTAAGTTTTATTTTTATTTCAAGATTTTTTTACCTTGCCGTCTTTCTCATTGGCCTTTAGAGACCAAAAAAATTGCCAGATGACACATTGGCCAGTCGGGTTGTTTGCATCAAAGTGGAAAAATGACATTTGTTGGACACAAGTGTAAACAGTATAAAGTAAAGAGCATGACAGTAAAGATTTCCACTTTTTAAGTTTGAGCAAAGATAAAAAGTTTAAGAATCAGTCTTAAAGCATCCGCCCCATAAATAGTTTCTGTTCATTGATTTTTTTGTAAAAATTAGAAAGACTGTATGTTCTGCTTCACAACAGCATATCAATCTTCGGTTACTATGTTAAACTAAAAGAAGACTACACAAAGTTAACATTTTTGCGGGACAAAATCGTACATAATGAGTATAGATAAGACTGATGCGCTAATTTCAAGATGTTCAGAATCCTAATAGGATTACAAGGTGATATAGTAAGCACCCTATTTGTAGTAAATAGTAAATGGATAGAAAAGTAATCTCTTCAAGTTGGTGTCCCAAAAATGTAAAGTAAGGTTCTCATGTCTCTAGCAACAAATCTCGTCGCCATAAAATCAACAATTTATGCAAAAGGAGATAGAAGTTTTCCCAAGCTGTCAAGAAAAATTAGCTGTTGGTTGTGTGTTTTGTTACAAATTGGCTAAACTTAAAAACTCATAAATATTTTGATTTGTTGTTCATTAAAAGTTCATTTTAGAAAAAATGTTATCTCGAGGTAAATTTATTTCTAGATCCGCCCTCGAGACGTAACATCATGCAGGATTTTATTGTGGTTACTGTTTAATTTGTGGTCAGTTATTTTTAAACAATTTTCGTCCCATTTACATATTGACTTTTTCTATTTCTCATGACGTTATTTTTGTCAATCTATACACAAGCAGTGAATACTACACCCCAATGTGGTTAAAATGTGTATTTTTGCAACTTTTAAAAAAGAGCATTTTGCATTGGCAATGCAACATTTACATTTGTTAATTCAATTGTTTCGACAAAATTCTTTATTTGCATAAATATATCATAGGTTTTAGCTTCAATTTGAAAATCATGATTATCTATCTTTCCAGCATGGTTTTCTGAAACATGCCCATCTATACATTATATTGCATCATCAGTTGTTGGGAAATAAATTGCTGCTTCATTTATATAATATATTTTTATCGAAATAATGCCAGAAAAAATTCAGTGGTTCTTTAGACCTTCACCGGGATTTAGGTGTGCCAATCGACTCATATAAATTGGAGACTTAGATATAGAGCATTCTTACTTTGAGTTGGTCCTTTTTCAATTTTAGTTATTCTTTTTTTTAAATAAATTTAGTCTTTTTTCTACTTAAGTTTGCCTCTTTAAGTCATTTTATTATGTTTTGCAATTTAACATTTATATACTAAGAAATTTGATTTGTAGAAAATTGGTTGGTTGGAGATATTAAGGCACTTTCAGCCGTAAGGCTATATGCTTAAGATGGTTAATCACAGTTTTTATTGAGTTAGCCTTGGAGATCGAACTCAACTTTTAAGTTGAGAGATACACCCTAACAACCATTGAGATTCGTAGAAAATTGGGTTTTTTTAATATATTAATTTAATAAATTGATTTGTTTAAATTATCACTAAAAATAATTAAAAAAAACAAAAACTTTATTTAAAAAAAAATTTTTTTAAGACTACTTACTCTGATCATAACGTTGTTCATTAGAAGTCATAATATCTGTAAGCATGTAATAATAATAGTTACTTCAATCTAAAGGGCGATTAAATTCAAACTTTCAATTAGAAAAAAGTGTTTGATTATTTTCATCTGAAGCTAATAAACGTTTTACTTTATGTTTTATCTTTGAGTTCGGTGAGAGATACTTTAATTTATACTTATTTTGATTCGATAGATCCAAGAAGCAAATTAATTTTTTAATTTAGAGTTTTTCACAATCTTTACGGAATTAACGACTACTGCAAGAGACTTGGCGAAATGCATTCTCACACTTTTGCGATCCTTTAACCTTCGAATTACGAACATATGGCAATTTACTCCACGATATATTTGAAATGAAAATTGCTAAAAATTTTCTCATTATCAAATTATTTTTATTACCATGTAAATTTAGCTTAGGTATCAAGCATTTTGAAATTGCTGTTAACATTTCTTTCATAGCTTGCATTTATGCAAAACTTTGAATTATTCCTAGTTTTTCCAAAAAAATTGGAATTATTTTATAGATGGCGTAAAATTTTTTTACAAACTAAAAGCAAAATAAAATTTTTATATATGCAAAAAAGACTGATAAATAAGAACAAACATTTTTAATTTTAATTAAAAAATTGAAAAGCGAATAAGCAAAAACCAAATTAACAAAAGTTACAAGTGAAGTTTGAACGGGCTTTGCAAATAAACTTAGAGCAAGTTTTACATTTTCTGGTTGACCTAATTTTTTTAGGAAGGCAATTGAAGCAAAATCCTCTGGAGTTAGATGATGAGGAAGGATTATGTAAAGAATTGAATCCAAAAAATGAAAGAAGAGACTTTGTTTTTAGGTTGATTTGAGGTACTGAAGCTCTTACACGCATCGACTCTTCACTCAGACACAGGGCAGGTTTTCTTAAAAAAAGTTTTCTGGCGTTGTTCATTCTTGTTGGGTATTCTTCTGGTGAATTATATCTGGAAATTACATATGCATTTATACATGACAGATCAAGGTAATTAGAAAACGCTGCAACAGTCCATCTGCGACATGGCTTGTAAGACCTGTACTGTTTCACCATTCGGTTTCCAACGTCAACGCCACTTTTGTTTTTGTTGTACTCCAAGAGGGAATCAGGTTTACCATTTCTGTTTGAAATAATTACTTGCTTTTTGTGTTGTGATGATAACATATAAACTGCTTTAAAATTGCGGTGGGCGTGTTTTTTAGGTATATAAACAATGAGTGAGGCTTCTTCTCTACAGTAAATCGTGCGTGATTCACATTCATTTAATTTCAATGTTTTCAAATATGAAGGTTGAAAAATTCTTGGAACAAATTTTCTTGTATGTCTCACTGTCCCACAAACTGTATAATCTTTTGTTAGGGCCCACTTGGCAATATCTAAAGATGTAAAAAACCTGTCCATAAAAACTCCGCATCCTTTTGGAAGGTTGGTGTCATTGATTAGTCTTTGTGAGATTTGAAAAGAAGAGAAATATGTTCTATCGAGTAAACCAGAAACATAAATTTGAGATTTTAGAAAGTAAAAAGTTTCTGAATCACATAAATGATATACTTTAAGGCAGGGGTAGGCAATCTTTTCAGGGTGAGGGCCAGATGGGACATTTGAAATGAGCTCACGGGCCAAAGAAGCAAAATATCAGATTTACTTTAATTTTTATAATATTTATAATACATTTTTACATGCTTTATCATTAAATGATTATAATAATTGGTAAAAACAAAATAGTACAAAGTAATTTATTCAAAACTACAAATCAATGAGACTGTTGGTACTGTTTTCTATTAAGAAGTTTTGTGATGTCTGGATCAATGCTTGAGGTAGACAACCTAAGAACGTCATTAAAGTGGCGGTCTGAGAGTTGAGAGCGAAGGTAAGACTTGGTGTAATTCATTTTCGAAAATAACTGCTCACAGCAGTAAGTGCTACCGAACATAGCCACAACTCTTTGAATATGCGTAATTAAATTCAACAGCAACGCTGAAAAAATATTTAGTCCCGTGACAGTGTCGCGAAGTAGGATAAGTTGGAGGAATTCCTCAAAAACTTGAAGATCTTGAGTAACACCTCTAATAAAAATAGACAACTGTGCTGTTTCCTTTCTGTCTGTGCTTTCATCCAAAGCAAGAGAAAATGCTTCAAATTTCGAGATACGTGTTTTAAGCTCGTCTAGTACGAAAACAAATACATAAATAGGCTGCAATGCAACCTTATTATTATATAGTACTAATGCTGATAATCAAAAAAACATCTTATTTTAATTTCTTGTAGGTATGCGGCCCAGATTCTATTAACTAAAATTAAAAGATCGGCAGGCCGGATGAAAATGTTTGGCGGGCCGTATTTGGCCCGCGGGCCGGAGGTTGCCTACCCCTGCTTTAAGGCCATAATGACCAGGCTTTTTAGGGTCATAGACCTTCAAATTACAGCCACCTCTGAAACTCACTAATGTTCGTCAATTGTAACTGAAGAATTAGGTGTCCAGTACAAAGAAAACACGTTATAAAAATGATCATGAATGGTTCGAATCGCAGAGAGTTTATCATTTAGATTTCTTTCATGCTTATCGTCAAAGCATAAAAAAATTTGGATTAAAAAAACATATCTCTTGCTAAGGCAGCTTTTAGAAAAAGATTTCCGTACGAATCATTGTATAAATCCGTAACCTTTATTCTTTGATCCATACTTTGGCCGATGTGTAGCAAACATCCAAAATAAGCCAATAAATGATAGGGTTCAAATTTTTCATAATATTTTAAATTAGGGTGTTTAGGATGTTCTTTTCTAAAATAGAAATGTACAAATAATGTTTTACGCTATTGCTACTTCATCAAGAACCAAGACATTGTTTTTTATGATACACTATACTTACTTCAACTACAACTTTTTTACTTTATATTTATAAGACATAGAAGAAAGATTTATCAATATAAAATAATTTATAAAAAACATGACAAATTTATTTGCTCATTTTACATGAAGACATTAGAAGGGATCTGGTCACAACTTTTGAAAGCTCTGATAAAACGGACAGAAAAAATGTGTACATTAGTACGCAAGTTTGAACATTGAACAAACCAATTCGAGGATCAATGCGAAATCAAAAAAATTATACGACATTAAAATGACTAGTAAAAGTACTTTCAATATTTATCTAAAACTACTAGTAAAAAAAGATCAAGATTGACTAGAAATGCAAAAGTGTTTTATTCAAAAGTACTTTAAGCCATGGGCGTCCTTATTGTAAATTTCAAAGAAGGCAAAGAATTTTTTCAAACGGTGTTGAAATAGAATAATATATTTTTTGATTTTATTTTTTTTGTGTTTTAACCTTTTTGTACGAACAAGATTAAAATTAAATAAAACTTACAGTATTTATATATTTTTTTATATTTCTTTTACAAATAGTCAAAAACATTTGTTAGTTATAAATAGCCTCCTATAATGAATCTTAGTTTCTTTTTTGAGGACGCCCATGACTTCAACTAAAATAAAATACAAACAAGTGTAATAAAGTAAAAATTACTCATAATTTAGCTGCATTTTCAACTTTGTTTTTGTGAATATAAACGTAATTATGCTTTGTGTGAAAAACAGATGAAAAATTATCAAGACGTCTTTTTCACCAAAGGCAACACCTTTAGGACCAGGGTTTACTAAAATTATAGATAGGTTGATTTTTGTTATATAATTGCGTGGTGCGTAAACAATTATAGAGCGAGTAATTTCAAGGTTACTACATCTGAGAAAAACATGATTGAATCAATAATCCTGATTTTCGCAAAGCATTCGTAGAAATATATGAGGTAGACGTGGAACATAAACTTTGACAATATCGAGTACGCTTGTGTCAAGATTTTAGGTTCAAACAAGCTGCAAGGTTAAATATATAATTCAAAATTTTTTTGAAATTTTTTTTTTATATAATGGTTGTTGACATAAACATTAAAATTTTGTTTTTTTAATACTTTAATGCTGACTTATGCTGTAAAAATGATTGTATGTATCTGGAGTAAATTGCCATATGCTCGTAATCCGTGCTATACCAGAATTGGTCCGTAATCCGAAGGTTAAGAGTATTTCGAAAATTCTTCTACTTCAGCCAATAAACCTTTCTTTTAGTTGTCTTCAGAAAACGCTCTCCGAACGCAAAGAGAACGTCTGCAGAAGATCCTTCAGAGCTAGAAACAAATGTACATAAGGTAAAGCAAGTAGTAGTGGAAGCAGAAGCGATGTTCTCTGGAATCATTGACATAAAGTGGTGATGAAAGCTTGAAAGGGCAAGAAAACGGTGAAGAGAAGTATATAGTGTTTGTTTGTCTGCATGCAAGGAGATTGCATCTAGTTTTTCTATCAAAACTTTCATTCCCAAAAAACTTTTAACCATTGCATGTTCCATTTTAAATAATTTGATAATGAATAATTCCAAAACAATTCATTGCCAGTATAAAAGTAATGTTTTTCCACGATTTGTTGGAACTACTAAATTTGTTCCTTTTCCTCTTTTACCACGAGCTTTAGTTCTACGCATATGAAGACTGAATCCAAAAGTTTTAATATTTCTTGATTTTTGGAGCTTGGTTTGAAAATTCGATTGCATAATTTTTCATTTTGGCAACACTATCTTCTCTGTTCATTAAATCCATTTCTTTGACCGTTTTCTTTAGGGTTATCTTCAAAACAAGATAGTATTGTAATATAATATATTGTAAAATAATGTATTGAAGCTGATTTGCTTTTAGAAGATCCTTAATTTCTTCCAAAGTGAAAGCCGAATTGCTTTCTAGAATATTTTCCAAAAAGACTAACAATTCATCTGCAAGTATCCATTTTTTTTATGAGCTCCATGTTTTTTCGAATTTAACGCTTCATTGTCTTCAAATCTTTGAATTATAAATTTTCAAGTATAATTGATATTCAACAATACAGATGCTTGAATTGTCAAGGCATCATCTTTGACAAGTTTAACTAATACAAGTTTTTTTCATCCAATGTTTTAGCATACATTTGCCAAAGTACAACAAAGAGACTTGGAATATCATGAAATAAACATAGAAAAATTTTATTTAAATTTTTACAAAACGTACGTTATATATGCATTTTTTGAGGAACATTTTTTCCAATAATCTGGTCAAGCTTTAGAACTTTAAAGTTCTTTTTCGTCTAAAGTATACAATTTGAGTTCGTAGTTCTAAATGTTACCACACTCTCAATAGTCTAATTAACCCATTTAAGACCAAGCAAAGGAGACGATATCTAAAAAAACGCAAACGATTTATATTCAAAGTCATTGAAAAAAACAGACGAAGATGAAATTACTTATGTTCCAAAATAGGAACATTGGTCGTCGTAAATGGGTTAAAAAGTTAGAAGTTTTGTTTTTCCAATTATTATCAATGATCGTTTTTAAAACTCAATTTAATTTTATAAAGAAAAGATAAATTTATGCACATAACCCATTTAAGGCCAAGCAAAGCAGACGATATCTAAAAAACGCAGACGATTTATATTCAAAGTCATTGAAGAAAGCAGATGAAGATCAAATTACTTATGTTCCAAAATAGTAAAATTGGCCGTAAATGGGTTAAGGTAAAAATGGTTTTTAATTTTACTAGGACATTTTTATTCAATATTTAATAAATCTACATAGAATTTAGAAAAGGACATAAAAAATTAATAAAGACCTTTAATTTATAATTTATCCTAATCTTTGTATAAAAATAAAAAAGAAATTTTTAGTATTGCAGGATGTTGATATTTTTCAGGCTTTATAAAATTTATTTTAATATTAATTTAAAAGCTATCAGCGTTATTAGATTAATTTACAGAGGTAAGATGATTATAAATAATCTTATCTCACTAAATCGGCTTAAATTAACTCAACTAAATTGGAAAAAGACGAACTTAAAGCAAAAATGCATGATAATAGAAGTCGAATTGTAGCGCCCTTATCAAAAGAAAATTTAATTTCTCTCATATGAGACTATTTTATTTTGATTCAAAATTGATGAGATAAAGTTGACTACTCTGACACTTAGACATTGATTTTTGTGATTATTTTAATTTCTTTGTTTATTTGAGCTTGTTCAATTAAAATTGATTATACAAAAAAAATCAAATTAAATGCACTTGTATTGAATAATTTCTAACAAAGTTTAAAAAAAGAGGTAGAAAATTTAATTAGTTAAAATGCTTAATTTCTGAGTGATTGACTGTCTGTAGACTTGAAACAGCTGCTTACATCTTTCTTTACAAAATTCGACACAGAGATCACATATTTCTTCATCAAAAGCGTGACGTGGTGAGGAGGATTTGGTGTATATGACATTGAAATCTACGCTCTCAAACACAAAAGTGAATCTTATGAAAGAAAAGGGCGAATTTGGCTTTAGAACTTCTTTGCTTTTTGAAATGAATTCACTTTCTTCAAAAATATCCTTACTTGTGGGAGAGTAAAAGCAGGACACCGCAGTGAACATAAATTTGAGAGGAATGCTAGCATCCAATAAACTACAACAAGATGCATTTATGCACGCTGTGAGAAAGGAGGTTCTATCAATTTGTTGTAGAGAATCAATGACTTTTTTGCTACTTTGTAGCTCTTGTAACACGATTTGTATGCAGGAATACGGAAAATTTTCTAGAATTATTGCAGCAGAACATATGCTTTTCACGATTCCAATTTCAACCTCAGGCTTATTACGTGTTTTAAAGTAGTCGGCGGCGTAAAAGAAAACATCGACGTAAGCGCCACCAGACAACTCTTTGTTCATTTTTCCTTCAACCGGTCCATTACAAGATGCTATAACTACGTTTGATCCTTGATAAAAAATTGAAGAACCATCTGCCTGTGACAAAACACTCAGTTCAATAAACGTATCCTCCATCAATGCATTCTTAAAAAAAGAAGATTTTTTACAAATTATTATTTTTTTTACGAAATGCAAAATAAGTGAAAAAATTAGGCTTTTTGCGATTAATCACCATGTTAAAAGTAATAATATATACGTATTTTAAGTCTTTACAATGGTCCTTGAGCGACAAATAGCATTTCGTGCGTTATATAAAATACAAACGGGGTAGAAAGAGGTTAATGGCAAAGAGAGATTTTCATCAGTGATTGGAGGCTTAATCGGAATCAAGAATAGTAAGAATTGTGATTTTTGAATCGATAATGTATCTAAAAAATTTTCGACTCTTTGCGATTCCTCGAAATTGAAAAGAGATGTGAAAAATTGAACAAACAAGGTTGATGAGATTTTAAAAAGTAAGGCGCTTGAACCGTTGGTCTAAATTTTGGATAACCTTACATTATCTAATTTTTGTGTTTAAAATTTTATTTGAAAATGAAAGTTAAGTGTTTTGAACCTTTAGTAAATTGATGTTATTTAAAGAATTGCCAATTTTCTCGTATTAAAAATCGAAAATTTTTGTTAAAAGTTGTTTCAATTTTTGAAATGCTCAAGATAAAGGTACCGTGGCGTTTTTTCATCGAAAAGGCACACTTGCGCCATTTGTATCGAACTATGAGGAAAGCAGGCTTGATGCGGTATCGAACCCAAGACCAATTGAGTTATCGAATCCAGCATCTAACCAACTCATTTTGATCTTTTCTAGCTCAAATATACTTGAAATTTTATGGATATATCAGCGACACATAATGAAAAATTCACATATAATGAAAAATATGAATAATACATATCTAACCTCAACTCTGAGGTATATCTAAAATATAGGCACATAATCATAAGGGCATCGCAAGCTTGAAAAAGTAATTTCTCACACCCTGTCCATTATAATCATGAAGGATATATAAAAGAGCTTTACCCATACAGGATATAAACTAATTACTTTGGTGTATTATAAGTTGTACTGGACACTCAATTCGATTGATTATATTTATTGACCCTTCACGCAATACCATGTGGAAACGACAAAAAAACAAGAAATAGCATATAAAGTATATATAGTTTTGCCAGACTACTACATATCTTATTTAAATTTTTTTTTTACAATTTTGTCATGCACAAACCATATGGATATAAAATCTGTGAAAACCAGATTACCTTGTGACCAAATAAAATATCCGGTTTTCACAAAACACCGGTTTAATGAGGGTGACATTTTTTATCTTCTTTTTATTAAAAATTTTTTTTAAGATGCTTAAATTTCTATTAGTTTTTCGTAAAGAAATAGTTTTTGATAGAACTCTGTTTAAAACCAATGCACTTTTTAGCAATGGCCAAGTTATTTTTGTTGATAAGTATTTGAATTTCAGACAGCATTGATGCATCTTCTTTTGGTGCAAACAAGCTTAGTTGTTCAAGCATACCACGAACATCAGTATGAGTCAATTTATTAATCGGCTGTTCTGCGGTTTCTACTCCATCGCTTTCGCTCTTAAAATTCACTTCTTGCATATGCTCTTTGACCAGAACTGTTTCAAAATCAGAAGGGTCTTCAGTATAGAAAGTTTTGTCGATATCAATGTAATCGTCAGCTGTGACAGCTGACTCAGGGATACAGTAAACGAGATTTGCTGAAGAAACTTCTTCTTCCTCATTGTTATCATCATCTATATTGTCAGAAAACGTAGGCATCACAAAACCATTGTGTTTGAAACATTTTGTAATTGCAGCAATTTTTACATTTTGCCAAGCCAAATCAACCCATTTGATAGCATCAAAAATAGTAATCGATTTTGTCAATTCAACAACGCTCAAACTTTACTCCATTTTAGCCAATAAATTTGTCATGAGAATTTTTCGAGAACACGTTTTACGATCTTATTATGCCTAAGTCGAGTGGCTGAACAAAACTTGTGTTTGATGGGTAAAATTTTAAACAAATGTTGCTAAGCTCTAACATCAGGTGTATGTGATGTAGCATTATCCAAAAAAAGTAACATTTTTGTTATTCACGCTTCATTTTTTATTAACTTCCAGTATCCAAGTTGAAAATATTTTTGATGTCATCCAAGCTTTACAGTTTGAAAAATAAATCACTAGCAAGTCGTTAATTTTGATATTTTTAAAACAACGTGGCTTCTTTGATTTACCAATTACCAATGGTTTCATTTCTCGTCAGACGCACTACAAGCAAACATAATAGTTAAACGATCTTTGGAAATTTTACTTCATTTTTTGAATGATATTTAGCAGCCAACGTTTTTTCAGGTAGAGCGCGAAAATAAAGTCAGTTTCATCGCAATTAAATATGTTACTCAAATCATAATCATTAATTATGCCATCTAAACCAGAAAACCAATCATTGACAACTGCACTATCAAAGCTGGCTTTTTCACAACAAATTGCATACGACTTGATAGAGTAACGAGATTTCCAAGAAGTCAACCATCCAGAAGAAGCTTTGAAATCAGAATTGCCTAAAACAGCAGCAAATTCAGTTGCTTTCGATTGAATAATTGGGCCAGAAAGTGGAAAGTTTTTTTTGCTGGTTGAAACCATCCCTACGTTAATTTGTTCAACTTATCAAATTTACAAAGGCTATCAAAGCGTTTTTTGCTCACAGAAGCATTGTTTTGATACTGTTGTAGATAAACATCAGCTTTTTTTAAAATGTCACAAACTGTGCTTGTACCAAATCCGTACTTTTTACTCAACATTTTTTGTGTTGGCTTAGATGTCATTTGAAAATATTTTATTAACTTAATCTTAGACTCAAGCTCTCGGCGAGTACGTTTTTTTAGGTGTATTCATCTTGAAATAAAAAGAATCAATTAGTGTAAATTAATTTAAAAAATATTGATTAAATCTAAAAAAAATTTCATAAAAATTTGGAGTGTATAAAAAATATAAAATGTAAAAAATGTTCGTAAAATTTTGAATAATTTTTATACTATTTTTTGATGAATTTTAATATTGATTTTATTTTTCAATAAAAAAAATTGATGAAATAATTATATATTTGTTACTAATTACAATAATACTAAAACTTCTCAAAAATAAAAACTTTATTTTACAAATTTTTTTAAAGATCATGGATAGGAGCTACACCTCTCTCATCTTTAACATTTCAAAGCGTGTTTGAAAGGATCATCATCTCCTATCAGATTTTTAAGAACACTGTTTCTCGGATTCTGAGCATCAGAAAAGTAGTTTTGAATTGGATGTGCAGAACTGTACCAGGCCTTGATTGTTAAGAAAATAGACAGACATCTCTAAGAAATATTATTCAGAACCAGAGAAAATCTTCTCTATACCTATAAATAGCCTTAACAATCTCTGGCTCTCAATAATATTTCTTAGAGATGTTCCAGCAGACGGAGTTCATTTCCATATCCTAGGTGTAATGCACTGAGTACACTGAATGTAAAAAGTTATTTATACCATCAAGACATGGTTGTATCATAATTCAAAATAACAGAAAAGCTAATTCTTCTTCTGGTCATATTTTATGTTCTGATTTATCTGAATGCCTTATAACAGCATCATCGCTTTTGCAAAGAAAAATTTTTTGTGTTTTGGCTAAAGAATTGGTCGGTTTGGCTCCATTTGACTCACGATTATCAAATGGATCTAGGAAGGAGATCCTAGATGCAATGAAAGATGAAGAGTCACATGTCATTCCAACTATTTATACAATATCTTGATGGTATAAATAACTTTTTACATTCAGTGTGGTCAATGCATTACACCTAGGATTTGGAAATGAACTCCGTCTGCTGGAACATCTCTAAGAAATATTATTGAGAGCAAGAGTGGTAATCATTCCTCGTTTGTTTCATTTCTAAGTGTGCACGATCAGAAACAAGAATATCTTTCACAGTCTCTGCTCGATTAAAGTACATGAACCTAAATAACTGCTCGTGTCTGCTGTTGTTTCAAAGCATAGTGGTAATATCTGATCTTCTATCTTCGGTTTTGTCAAGCACGGTATCATAACTGACTTCTGTTCTTAACCAATTCTTAAAGTTAATTTTGGAACACCCAGCAGGTGTTTAACCCCAGGACCAGAGTCAAGTATTGTCAAAAAGTCATGCGATTCTAGATTTTCCTTTAACTTACCTTCACAGTGAAGCATTAATTGACCGGATGCTGAAAATTAAGATCGAAGATTCTTTGCTGCTGGGTCTCGGTGTTTCTTTTTATATTTAAAAAGGCACATGCATAATGTTTTTGGCACGTGCATAAAGACCAAGATTGGAGGCTATTTCATTGGTAAATAAATCATTTTTCCTTGATGATATTGATCTTATCCAAAGCTCTTGTGTGATATGATGACATGATATTCTTGCTCTTTTGGTTGAAGGGTAAGCTTCTGGATCAATCTCTAGTGTTTTCTTTTTGGTATATTTGAAATTGTCATCAGCTTCTTCACGAGAAGAATCACATTTTTTGTTTCCAGTTCTTGTGATAGTTGGCAAGGAAGTTATTCCTCCTACTGCTGCTAAGCACGTAAAGATCGATGTGTTCAACTTAATTTACTCATCCAATTGATACATGACGACCCTTTTTTCGTCGAGCGAGAAGGAATTCTGTCCTCTGAAGTTGTCATTCAGGTATCTAACGGCGAATATGAATCAAGTCTATTGGTAAACACGATCGCTTAAAACTTGTATTCAGGAGTTTTAGGATTTTTGTATTTTTTAGTTTTCTGATCAACTTTAAAATGGTAAGTTAAGGAGCGCAAAATGGTATGCCAGCCTAATGCAGATACAGCTTTATTAGTTATAACAGTCATTTTCTTCACTTTGTAAAATGAAGACGTTTTCAAGGATCTGTTGATACGTTGGCTAATTTGTACCATGAATTTCAGCTTCATGTGAATCAAACAGATAAATATCAGAGTTTTCAATGATTTATTGATATCAGACGCTAGAGAAGAAAGAAAGAAATATATCTTTATGAGGGAACTGTGTATATTGCAACACATGCAAATACAATTCACGAATAACGTAATTTTTTTTAATTTTCGATGCTAGAGGGCCACCTCTAAAGTTTGTTAAATTAATGGGATATTTGGAAGAGGGTGTTTCTTTCATGAATGGGCGAGACTATTGGGGTCGAGGTGTTTAAATTTAAAATTTTCATTTTTAAAGGGTCACATTGACATGTCAACCATTTGACTTTAGACCAGGAACATAATGAGACGACACAAAGCACAGGTTTCCCACAAATATTTTTGTTTGTAAAAGTATTTTTATTTTAACTCTTTCTATTGGAATACAAAATATCTCTTGAATTTTGATGTTACTTCATATACTTTTGGAAATAAAATCAATGAATTATTTGTTTTTTTAACTTTTGGACACATATGTATCAATCAATATTCACTTTTTGCTGTAGTGGACAAAAATTTCAAAAATAAGATCCGCGGGCGGATCATAAATACAAACTGTTGAACCTGTGTAAATCTTGTATAGTTAAGCTTTACTTGACTTTCTTTATAAATAAAGAAATATGACTTTTTCTAACAATGGGATAATACATATTTATGGGGGAAAATTTACTCAATTTTTTACATACGGATATATCAGTGGGCGCTATAAAAAAACGCTCGCGAGCGCAGGGTTTCCCCACCCCTGTTTTAAATGATCAAATCACTGTAGATGAGTCTCAATCAATAAATTGCCTAGCTCGTTGTGACGTAAGATTAAAAAAATAGTGAAAATAACGAGTTAACCATTCAAAATACATCAGATAGTAGTAACATAATCTTAGTTAGATAGTATTATTTTTAGTTATGTTAAGGTAAAAATAAACATTTTTTTAAGTGTTTTGAGAACGATAGCGAATTGAACAAGAAACTTGCATTGTAAAAACTTTATACCTTGAAAATTTTACAAGGAAGGACCCTTACATAGGAAGAAAGGTGGACAGAGGAAGTTTATGCCTGGGCTGAGATAGCCTAGGAGCGGCAAAAATGAATATAGAATACGCCTCCATTGTTAGAAAGGAGAGAAAATTAAAAATTGCTATCGTATCAAGTGGTAATGAATTTTAACGGTGTCATTAAAATTTTTTTCTCATAATAAAGTACAAAAATGTTGATGTGCTCGTATGATCTAAAAGCTGTAATGGATTTTATAGAATTATTCTTTTAAAAATGGATTTTAAAATATTTCTAATGATAACTAATCAACTGAAAGCAGGGAATGAACAAAGCAGTTACAGTATGTAAGTTACATTATGTGCTTTTCTTTATTTAAATAAAAAGTTTTATTTTTTTGTGTTTGATGGAATTTTTTTATTAAATTTTGTTTTACTTACTTTATTTTGCTTTTAAATAAAGATAGGTAGGATATATCTAATAGGTTGGTATGCTTGCGTCAATTGCTAACTTGGGAATTAGTAAGGATGGGAAGTGGGTTTATGATCTAAAATAGAAGTAAGAAAGCTTTTGTGAGGTGAAAAGTATTATCTAAGTTGCTTGTGTATGGTTATGCATATGACCTAATCGGTCTAGTGTTGCACCGATTAGGTCGGCATCGGAACGGGTATCAGCTTAATCGCCATCGTTAATTTATTTATTATTTGCCGATTTATTGAGACGAAAAAGTGGAGTAAAATGACACTTTCAATTCGTTCAAATATTCCTGTAAATTATAAATATGGTATTACTTTGAGAAAATCATATTCTTCGCTTCCTTTTTGCTGCAAAAACAACAGGAGAAAGGCGTTTTTGTTTAAGACATAGATTCTCAACCCCAGCGTCGCGACCGTAATTAGGGTTGCCAACATATTCCAAAAAGTCGCCTAGGCACTGGAGAGAAGATTATGTTCTTACATTTTGATAATATCAAATTATTGTTTTATTTTTAATTTCTTCATTGAATAAGCATATGATTTCTATGTATTATATTGTAATAGAAACTTTTATCTTGATGTTAGTAAGCTAATAAAAAGTTATGTAGTCAATATAGTGAAATTTATTCAAGTATCAGTATCATTTTATCTGCATTTTATAAGGGGAATTGGCATCAGTTAAAAATTGGGATCGGTACAGGGTTAGGGTTAGAAAAACCAATGTGTCAAAAAGTGTGCATTCTCTGGAAAATTAGGTGAATAATTGTGATTTAAGATACTTATGAATAGTTTCTCCTAATTTAATCATCTTAATTCCTCCTAGATTGGAGACTTTATGATTGCAATTATTAATTGAGTCTACTATTTCAATTTGGTGATATTTCAAATTTGGTGATATTTTTTATAAAAAAACGCGGCATGAAGTTTTGATTTCATACAGTAAATTAGATAAAACAATGATATTTAAAATTTTAGGGTTATTTAATGGGTTCCTAGCAGTGCCCGCGCTACCTAATAAATAGTTAGGGCTCCCCCTAACTATTTCTCAAGCCCCCAGCTAATTTTCAAGCTCCCCTAAAAAATTTTTCATTACCCTAAAAAAATATGTCAAACATCTAGCATTCATGATAATTTCTTTCATGAAAATGTAATCTGTATAGATATGGCTTGACAAATACATCATGTTTTCTTTTCGCATTGAAGCATATTAATTTTATAGTTCAAAAATTAGCGAACCAATGAAGCCCCCCCCCCCCTAAAATTTTTGATTAGCGCGAGCATTGGTTCCTAGTCAAAAAAACCACTCTACCAAAACTGCCATAGGTGAGATGATAATGAAGTCACAACTTATATTTATTCGGGTGAAAGAGGAAGCCGTTAAAACAATTTATATAGATATCTCCATTTAAAAAAAGTTTTAATTAAAAATAAAAAAAAATAAAAATTTATTTATTTTGATAACGTTCATTATTTCTGTTTATGAAAATAAATAGAAATTTCCGTAATTATTTACATCAGGTTAAATTTTTGTTTGTGAAAGAAAAATAATCAACTGTAGATTATTACAGGATTTAAATATGTTAATAATTTTATAGTCGGTATTGTGAGACTCTTAGTTGTCCCTTTGTCTTACTGTAAATTTTATCCTTTTCGATTCCATTTATGACCGTTTTATAAATAGTCTGTGATTAATTATGGTTGGTTGATGGTTTCATATAAGCAGGCAAAAATATAGAGTGCTGTTTTCAATGGACCATTTTGGTTTTAGCTGTTTAAACTCCAAGAATGTGGCCATTTTGGCAAAAAAAAACTGTGTTCGTTTTGACTAGGTCCCATTTGATGTACCATCCATACATAAGTAGGCACAGTGAAATTTGATGCGAGATCGAAAACCAGTATCTAACCAATCTTACTCACGCCCCCATAAGCAAGGAAAAGTACATACATAAGTTGATATACAGGCAAAATTAACACTATCTACATTTTTCGTAGCTTTTTTTACAGTAGTTCTTTGAACACCAGTATTCAAAGAAATGAAAATCGTCTGCTACTTATATCATTGTAAAGTTTTTTATATTTTTATAAATATAATAAATTGAATATAACCAGAAAAACAAAGAAACACCCATTTTAAAAATGAGCTCCAAAATAAAGAAAGAATAGAGATGATATAACCCTAATTCAATTTAAATTCTAGGGTCAGGCTAAAATGAGCACTTTTTTTCAAGTTAAAAAATAGCATGGTGCATAAGCGTACGTTTATTGCTATTAATTTACACCTAAAAATCGCCATATCACAATTATATGTCCAGTGAAAGTCCAGTTACTTATATCATTGTAAAGTTTTTTATATTTTTATAAATATAATAAATTGAATATAACCAGAAAAACAAAGAAACACCCATTTTAAAAATGAGCTCCAAAATAAAGAAAAATGTAATAAAATAAAGAATAGAGATGATATAACCCTAATTCAATTTAAATTCTAGGGTCAGGCTAAAATGAGCACTTTTTTTCAAGTTAAAAAATAGCATGATGCATAAGCGTACTTTTATTGCTATTAATTTACACATAAAAATCGACATATCACAATCATATGTCCAGTTATAGAAGAATATTTTTCTCCTGAATGCAATACCGGCAACTATAAAAAGAATATTTTTTGATTCTCGTGGTTATTCTAATATTCGTATAGTGTTGGTAGCGTAGGTTCTTTTTCAGTCATTATGGATTCTATTATAAAATTATATGATCTTTCAATTTATGGAACATTATTCATGTTTTTAAAAATTGCCATTAACAGTTGTTAGGTCATTTTAATTAATTTGTTGTAAAAATTTTACCCGATAATAAATATTTGTGCTTTTCTTTATTTAAATAAAAAGTTTATTTTTTTTTGTGTTTGATGGAATTTTTTTATTAAATTTTGTTTTACTTACTTTATTTTGCTTTTAAATAAAGAGATTTTTTGTTTATTTGTTCTATAAGTAGATAGGTAGGAGATATCTAATAGGTTGATATGTTTGCGTCAATTGTTAACTTGGGGATTAGTAAGGATGGGAAGTGGGTTTATGATCTAAAATAGAAGCAAGAAATCTTTTGTGAGGTGAAAAGTATTATCTAAGTTGCTTGTGTATGGTTATGCATATGTTGGGATGGTGTTTGATAATTATGGAGTTAAGTGTTGGTGGGTATAGAGGAATGGTTCTATTATATTAAGGAAAAGAGAGATGTGATTAATGATCTTAGAGTATGCCAGAAATTGGTACATTAGTGTTGTTCTTCTGAGACAGCCAATCAAAAGTGGCTTTATCCAAGGCAGAATCTGCAGCTAACTTTGATATCTTTCTCTTCAGCCTGTCTTGTCCATCCAAATCTCTAACGAAGTCTCTCAGTTTCTGTTCATCTCGAATCCAACCACGTAGTGTACCTTCTGAAACTCCAAATTCTCTTGAGACTTTTGCCTGTGAATCTCCTTTTTTTACTTTAGTTACTGCTTCTAGCTTTTGATCGATGATATATGAGGCATAAGCTTTCTTTTTCCGAGTTGGAGTTTGGTTTGCCATGTATAGATAGGACAATTAATAGCGAGGTGATCTGTAAAAATTCAATGATGATTGCCGGATGTGTACAGTTGAGTTGCGTGTTAATAAATGATTGATTTTAAGTAAGAATGCAGGGGTTTATATACATAGGATAGCTGACATGTTTGTCATGAGTGTATGAGTTGCATGTGGATAAATGATTGATTTCAAGTAAAAATGCAGGGGTTTATATACATAAGAGAGGTGACATGTTTGTCATGAGGCAAAAACAGGAGTTGCATTGACCATGCGTATTAACGGATTTCGTGTACTAATGGTGCGTTTATTAGGGGGGGGGGGGGAACTACAAAAACTAGCTACTTTTATTTTTGATAGTAGGCAAATCTTATTTATTCATTTGAATCTCTATTCTTTTTTTTTTTTGAAATTCTTTATGCGGTGATTTAAGCAGAAGAATTCCTTCATGTAATTTTTTACCTATATTTTAATGGCATGCTTTTTTAAATCAATAAAATTTTTGCCGGGTGATATGCAGTTGCCTGTTAACCAGCATATGTAGCTAATGTATGTGTTTTACAATAAAATTAAATTAAAAAAAATATTTTCCTTCTTTTTTTTGGTAAAATTTAAAAATGTTTGTTTTTCATACCAAAAAATAAAAGAATTTTTTTATATTTAACACAAAAAATTTAATTTAAAAATAATAGATATTTTTTCTTTTATATTAAAATCGAAAATAAAAACATTAACACTTATATAGCTTCTCTTATATTCAGTGGCGTGGGTAAAGTTGGTTAAATACTGGGTTTGGATAACGCAAGGTCTTGGGTTCGATCCCGCATCAATTCTGCTTTTCTCATAGTTCGCATAGCGCAATTGTGCCTTCTATTGTAAACACCCCCTTACCTTATATTTGATATCTATATTTAAATGTTGAGGAACAATTTCGTTGAAAAAGATCTTGATATAAGGATTTAAAATTGGACACATATTCTATGATCTAAAGCAGGGGTTCTCAATCATTTTCTTACCAGACCCCCTTTTTGCTTAAAAAACTTTGTATGGCCCTCATGAAATTTTAAGTGAATACTTTTTTCTTATTTTGCTTAATTGCTTACAGGTCTGAAAAAACTCCAAAATTTGAATAAAATTAGTATAACTGCATGATTCGAAAAAACAACCACAACTTTTCAACATTTGTAATGTCTATAAATTTTTGTTGCTGTTGAAATTAGTTCTGGACTATCGTTTCTCAAAATAAATATTTTATATCGAGAATATTGATTCTTTAATTAAAAAATAAACTAGCGTATAAAGTGACATTTTTATTGCATCTTATTAGTTTTGTTCACATGTATATGTAAGTATGTATGTATGCTTGTACTGCACGATATAAATAATTTCAATATATTAATGTGATCCCTGTGATTGATACCCGGCTACAATTTGTTCAATGTTTGGTGTCAAAGTCGTAATTGAAAGATAATCACCTCTTTTTTCTACATCAAGACGGTTTCTACTTTTTGATAGAAGATACATAACTCGACTAAAATCTGTCTTCACTAAAAGCGATGCAGAGCGTAGAGGATATTTTTTTATTTCGTCGCTCACACAAAGCTTTTGATACCCACCATACTTGAATTTGTCGTAATATCATTTTGAAGTTTGATTAAACTTTCTTGCAAATTAAAATCAATTTCAGATGAGTCGACAATAAAGGGATCAGCGAACCAAGTTGGTATATGTTCAACTGAATCAAATCATGAAATCGATGTTCCATTTCAATTTCTAAATTTTTCAAATGATCAACATATACAATTATATCACCTGAAGACAGTTCCCTTTATCCATTTTGAGAGTTTTCCTGGTAAACATTTTATCTACTGTAATTCTTCTTTCAAACTCATCGCGCAATCTTTTAATCAAGTGGTTTGTTCATTTTTTCTTTTTGCGCAGTTTCAAAATGCTTTTTTAGTTTGATTGGACGCATACTTTCATTTGATAAAGTTGTTTTACAAAGTAAGCACAGGGGCAATGTATCATCTTGAGGTGATTTAATAAAAGCATAAGCGAGGTATTCTTCAGAATATTGTCTGCACTTTTTTTAGTTATGAGGGACATCTTATCTTAAAAAATAATTCATATATAAAATAATATTTTAATTAGCTTTATTTGCATACAAATTTTCATTATTCAATCCTTAACTAAAAATAATTGAAAAAAAATATATTTATTTAGGGTTGTGTGAAAACCAAAAATGTATAAAAATTAAAGTTTAAAATGGTAATTTTTGTTCAAAAAAGAATTAGTTGTGTCATTTAAGTCTGTGGAAAAAATAATTAGCATCGATACAGTGAAGTTCTTTATATTAGTGTCTATTTCAGTGTATAAACCTCTAAATTATCAATAATTTTTTTATCCCAATCAGTTTTTAAATACAAAAATCTAGCAAATAATAATACATTTAAGTTCAGTATTTTCAAAGCTCAGAATTCATTTTTGCGTCAACAAATATGTACGAATAATAAGCAGCTAAGTTAAAATTGAAAGTACGAGAAAAAATAGCATTACTTCAACAAAAGACTAACTTAATTGAGATGACATAAACTGTGCTTCAAAATACAGAAAAAAATAGGATAAACACAATTGAGATGAGAATGTCAAGAATTATTTGTAAATCTAATTGGAAAGACAAATTAAGCAATCAAAAAATAAGAAGTTTATGTAATGTAAATGAAATCAATAAAGTAATAGAGAGGCAAAGATTAAGGTGGTTTGGGCATGTAGACAGAAGACCGGCTGAAGAGTTCAATTAATATAGCGTACAAACAGCAAACTATAGGTAAATCTAAGGTTGGACCAAAATTAGCATGGAAAGAAATAGTTCTTAAGGATATGAAAAAAAGAAATTTAAAAATAGGGGATGAATAAAATATGGAATTTTGGAAATGTAAAATAAGTTAGTCTTTATGTGTTTTCATGGTTGCAACACCGGCTAGACCCTAGCTTGCTAGGAAAGTAGCTGTAAAACCGATTTATTATTATTTTGAAGTTTAAATATAAATAAATTTTAATACAACCCATTTACGACCAATGTTCCTAAAGAGAACGCAGACGAATTCCTACTTTAAATGGAATTAAATAGGAATTACTAAAGTCGTCTGCTTTGCTTGGTCTTAAATGAGTTAAATAGAAAATTATAAAAGATGTACTGCAGAAACACTAAGATATAATACTAAACCTAATTGCAGCCACATTATCAAAAAAACTAATAATTTTTATACGGATGTCTTTCCGTTCATTTATATCAAAATCAAACAGTGCAAATTTTCGTATAAAAAGTGAATAAATTTTTTCAGCATTGCCTCAGATGTTTAAGGAAACATTATCGGAAAATTTAGCTCTTTGATTTACAGTAATCAATTGAGATAAACCTTTTAAACTTTAAATTAAGGAGTATACTTTCTTATATAGTTATGCGCTATAAAAAAATATTTGCCCCACTGAAATATTTATGGGCACTTGTTCAAATTCCTGGCGACATTACTGTTTCTGATCAAATATAGCTAAAACTCGTATTATTATTAAGCGGAAATTAAGAAAAAAAAAGATTTTAAATGCTTATTCTAAGACTTAACGTTAAAACAAGAAAAGTAATATGGAAAGTCTACACATAATCCAAACAAGTCTTAACCCATTAAGTCCCAATGCTCCCATTTGGGAACATAAGTAATTTCATCTTTGCCTGCTTTTTTCAATGACTGAATATAAATCGTCTGTGTTTTTTTTAGATATCGTCCGATTTCTATGGTACTTAATGGGTTGTTAAACAATATAAAAAAAGATATAGAATTGAGAGAATTCAAGATTATATGCCCCTGGATGTACTTATATATTTTGTCGAGACAGAGCTTTGTCATAATCATTATTGTAAAAAATCTGACTTCGACTCCAAATCGTTCCCAACTCTTACTTCCAGCTTCGACTAAAAAGAGGCACTCTATATGCTTACAAAAAATTTTTTTTTATTGCATTTACCTACTCTAAAAATTTGCTAACTTTCTTTAGCAAAATTAATTTCTTTTCACATTTTTATTCTTTTCAGGGCGTTGTGCTATCCTGTTGTTATGTACTGTTTACGAGTGGTCTAGGCTAAAAAAAACCACGCTCAGTCTTAGTTTTTTATTGTGACTTTTTTTTATAAGAATGAATCCACCAAGTTATAAAACAAGCTTAATGGATTCGGTAGATAAATTAAGGTCTGCTTTTGAATCTGCCCACGCTTCCTTGAATGGATTTGAAGAGAGAATGAATACCAAAATCGAGGAAGTGCTTGACAGTAACTCCTTATCTTCTTTTTCGCCTTCTCAACTCTTTTATGCTTTGCAGGCAAAGAAGACGCAAATTTAAAAGGAGTGCATGAAAATTTTGGTGAAATTGAAAAGAATATGAAGGAAACGTTAAAATACTTAGAAAAAATAAATGATTGATCTTTCAATCTTCTACTATAATTTTCAACTTTTATTGTCTAATATATTAATGCAGTCGATTCCATACTGCTTTTACTTTTCTATATATTTTTGTACACAATGATGATGTGTTTTAACGCCACACTCTTCACTATTACAAGGGGCGTGAGTAAAGTTGGTTAGATACTTTTGAACTGGCTTGGAGCTCTGGGTTAGATACTGGGCTTGGATAACTCAAGGTCTTGTATTCGATCCCGCATCATGCCTTCTTTCTTCATAGTTCGATACAAGCGGCGCAATTGTGGCTTCTCGATGAAAACACTCCATTTTATTTTTACCTTTACAGAGATTGAACGATGCCTAATTGTGGAACCTTCTTGAATAGAATATTCTTCCTGATGTTAACCAAGAATCGTGTTGAGCTTAGGACGACGTTTTTATTTATGGTGAGCTCCCTGTTTGGCATCCTAGCTATGTTCCTTTCGGATTACGTGATGAATATTTTGGGTTCCGTATTGAATTTAAGCAAGTTAACCCTCTGAGACACATTCGTCACAAAAAATAGTTTACTATATAATATAATTTTTTGATTTGATCCTTAAAAGGACGTCATTAGAGAATTGGATGTTTATAATTTATCCAGAGGAATCCAAACATAAAATAATAAAATGCGATATAATACATAGGTTTTTTCTATAAAAGAAAAATGCAACATTCCTTTGTATTAAAAATATCACATTTTTTTGTGTTACAATTGCAATACAAATTATTTTTAAAGTTTTTATTCTTGAATTTTTTAATTTACTTTACATTTCTACTTAAATCATTATGCAAAATAGTCATCGTATTCTGTTGTATATTAGAGGTGTATCGGATGTGAACAAAAATTACGTTTTCAAATTTTTTCACTATTCGATTTCATTCATTTTTTTAATTCAACAATAAAGAAAAATATAAATCACACTAAATAAAAAAAATTTATTTAAAATAATTATAGTTTAAGACGGGTAAGTTTTTTTTTAATAAATAAAAGTTTTTCAACTTTTTCTTTTGTCATTATAAATATTTCCAGCCGTACTGAAAAGCTGTTCGCTTTGAACAGTGCTAGGAGGACAAGTGAGATATTGACATGCAATTTTGGATAAAAAGAGAAAGTGTTCTTCTTTGATTTTCCACCAATCCAAGCTTTGAATAGTTGTGCCATTGATTCTTTTTTCTTTTTGATACCTCATTATTTCTTCATTACAAACCACATTATCTTCATTTTCTTGCTCGTTTCTTCTTCACTGTTAGAATTTAAAATAGAATCCATCACTTCGTTCAAAGAAGTATAAACTTCATCAGCACTTTTCCCCATTTTTTGCAGCTTGTCGTCACTCTCTCTCTCTCTCTCTAAAAAGTGGACTTAACCGCGGATGGTCCTAGTTCTCTTTTTTTCCCATCGCAAGCATTTCGTTAACTAAGTCATATGATGAAAAAATTTTATCCCACACATAGTGATAATTATTTGGGCACAGCTGGATTAACTTATTGGAAAAGTTCGAAACTACTCAGCCCTCTAGACCAAATTTTTCTTTTTCACGACTTTCAACATCTTTTCCTTGGTATAGGTCAAACGGAATATCCAGGAGCGATACAATGCGACCATTGTTTATAACCAAGGCGTTGACCGCCAAAATATTCAATCATTGTTTCATCAATACAATGAAACTCAGGCCCACTTAAAGAAATTTGAATTCAGCTTTTCTATCAAGGGACGCATTTTGTCAAATTTATCTTTTTCAAGGAGATGTGTTATCACACATGCGAAGGTATTTTTTGATCTCTTCAAAACGCTTATGCCGCATCGATATGAAGAAATCAAAAAGTTGTTGCTGTCTTCTTTCTTGTCCCAGTATAACCTGGAACGTGGCAGAGAGTCATAGCTTGAGCAAATTAATATGCTTATGAAACAAAATATTTTATCACGGAATATATTCAAGTAAAAGTTTTTTTGTAGAGCGTATGTATTTGAAAAATAAAATTAAATGACCAAGTTTTTCAAATGATTTGCTTTTTTTGACTGATAAATATTAATTCTTCATATTTCTCGAAGTTCAAACATCTCTTTTTTAGTGTTTACGATATTCGAATCAAAACTAATAGATCTTTCGGTCTGAGAATTGCTGGACGGTATCATCAAGTTAAAATATATTCTTTGAAGAAGCGAAATATATAAGTTTGCATTATATACTTTTTGTTTCAAAATAAAAACTCCCTTTGTATTTTATTTTTGATCATTGATTTATTCCCACCCACACTGGGCCCCGCGCAATCCATTTTGCATAGGACCCCGCGAACACTAGGGCCGGAATGGAACAACCTACATTTAATCTCGAAATTTAAAATATATTCTCGTTAGTAATATTAGATGAGCCAATCTGCATGTAAACAATAAACTTCCATTTTGATTATTTTTTTAGGATCTCAACAACTTTAAAAAGTTATAATATAAAATTTATTAAAAAGAAAATCACGAAAGAGTTAAAAAAATGCGTGCATTGTAACAAGCCTAATGTGTACTGTATAACTAATAAAAAAGTAAAATTGATTCCTCAAGAACAGGGTTCAGTTTTTTTCGCTGAGAAATGAGGATTAACTCTCCCTTCGGAGAATGGGCAGGTTTGGGGTACTTTTTTGGTCTACCTAATTGTTCTAATACTACAATGTTCAAAAACGAGATACTACTGTATATAAATATACAACATATTATATTCCGTATAAAACATTAAAACAACTTATCTAGCATGTTGCAACAATCATTCAATAGGTTTTTGTTTTTTGGCGGGTAATAAAAATAACAAAAAGAACACCAGACAAATACGTCGTCTTGTTTGTGCTGAATTCAGCATTTTTTCATAAAAAGACTCTGCTGCACATAATAAGCTTTAAAAATATTACAGGCAAAAGACACTATAATCGTTTCAAAAAACGGGTTTATTTTCAAAAATAAATAAGAATATTTAAATCTTGATTATTTAAATTTTCAGCATTTTCTCTTCAAACAAAAAAAAATCAGCAATGGGAGCATAGTTTAAGAAATAACACATTTTTGCATGTATCTTAATTTTTTCAAGGAATTTCAGTATCCAGAAAAGAACTAACAAAAGTAAAAAAACTAGCAATAAGACCAATAGAAAGTTTTTCGAGAAACATTCTCGCATAGATATTATTCATCTAAAATGTTATTTGAGTTGTAAATTGCATAAAATTGTAATTCAAAAGGTTAATACTATTTTAAAAACACAAATTTAACTTACCATTATTCAGCAAAATGAAAAGAAAATGATTAAATAACAATAGGGAAGAAAAGGGTAGACTAATAACTCTAAAAAATAGCAAAAAAAGAAACGGAAGTAAGCAAAATTCCTTCTACACTAACAATACGGAAAAAGATAGTGATAAGCCTGATGGATGTATCAATTTATATTAATTGTCTGAAATGATATGCATGCTAAAAATGCTGAAGTACAAATGTGTTTTTTGTATCGATTAATGTCCAGCGATTCACATATGATACATCAAATGCTGTCAAGTCTCTGCAACTCCTTGTGCAATGTTTTCCCAAAATTCCACTCTACACAGGCTCAACGGAGTGTTTTCAGTCACCAAGTTGAAATAAAACTTGCTAGCATGTTTTTTTTCAGTGAAAATCTGAGCCTCAATATAATGGTATAGATATTAAAACTACTCTATGATAAAAATTTCATTTTTCCTGAAAAATATTTAAAAATGTGGGAAAAAAAAACTTTTCGATTATGCTAAGATAACTTTTGGTATCACATTGGTAAACTTAGATTTTTTTCATGTTAATCCTCCTATCAAATTTTTATGATATTATTTGTGATTCATATATGAATCACTGGTCACAAATGTAATACAAGAAAAGCGATGCACATGTGTATCGCTGGTCCAAAAAGGGCTAATTCTGTAGTGTTCTGTTGATGGCATAGTAATCGAAAATTGATCTTAAAAGTGTTTTTTCATGGTCTTACTACCTATTAACTTAAATTTACAACATAAACAGAAAACTTACATTGATACGTTCATTTTATTGGTAGTACTCATGGATTGCTAATTTACTTTCTCGAAAGGTTAACTTAATATAACACTTAAGGTATACGTGTTGTTTTAAAATTTTTTCATTGCTTGGCTTTGATTAAGATAGCTTGCAATATCATAACCTTTTCTGCATTTAGCCTACTCCTGTTTATCTTTAGTCTCTGCATATAAAGAGAATGCTTTTTAACAGACATGCGTAGTTATCATAAATTTCACATAATATAAAAGATTTTTAAATTGGCATATAGATAAATGATATTTATCTTTAAAATTCTGATATTACATAAACATTTACAAATTTCCTATATCAAAATACATTTAAAAGTTAGGGATGAGCTAATGGCAAAAAGGAGTTTAGCTCTACTACCTAATACTGAAAAATCTCCCTCTCCATTCAAGTTTAGAACGGAAACCTTTATTGTTAAAATCGAAACTTAGCAATGTAAATACATTCCTAATAATACTTTACGATTACAAGGAGGCTTTTTCCTGTAGATTCGAGTTTTATAATGATAAAATTTGTTTCAAATGTGTTAGTATTTGGCATAAAAATTTATTATATAAAAAGAAAAGAATGAATATTTATTTTTTTAAATAATTACTAGCATAAAATTAAATTAAAGTGAGGATAAAATGGTGTCGTCAATTAATAATGGATCAATCATTCCACAAGTCCTCTTTCAACTTTTCGCTCAGTCTCTTCTTTTCTAAAAAAGGGTTTTTGAGTTGCGTTTTATAAACTTATGAATCAAGTTGATACCTTTAGCGTCATTTAGCCTTTTCTTTTCCATATTTCTGTTCGCTGGGCTGGCGCTGCTTTTGACGCCCAAGTGATTTTCGATGAAGCGTCTTGCAACGTATATTGTTGTTGATGGACGGGGTCTAAAGCGAGCTATCTTTTCTAGTAAAAGTGTTTAGAACTTTTTTAGATGCTACCTGCAATCATCACAAACTTTAATAATTGCAAGACTGAGAAAAAAGACGACTGCATCAATTCACCGTAATATAAAATGCAGTCTCAGTAAAAAAATAGAAATTTTTTATATGCAAAAATATAGGTAAAGAGGCTCCTTTTAACAAAGAAATAAATTTAATCAAGGATAGTGTATTTTTAAAAAGAGATTTTCAGAGTTGATTAAATAAAATGAACTAATTCATGCACCAGTTGTGAGATGTAATCGTTCTGACAGAACTCATTGAATTTTCCAATTGGATAAACTAATGAACCTTTCAAATAGAAAAGCACAGGTTTTTAACGAGTTTAACTCAAAAATTTTGGATCGACAAATCCATTTTTCAAAAATTATAGACGTCTTCAATGAAAAGGCCATGGGCGCACATCCTTAAAATAATTTTATTTTAAGAGAATTTGTGTCTGAAACTAGATAATAGTAAAACAAGCAAAGTAATATGGAAAGTCTACTCATTAATGATATAAAATTGAAAAAATTATTGGTGTAGCGAAGCCTCCTCCCGGATGTACGCGCCTTCAGTTATGATTTTAACTCTTGTTTGCCATTGCGCGTATATATATTTAGGAATAAAAAGATACCTGTGCAATTCTGGGCCTTAATCTTGGATTTGTTTATAGCTTCGCTCAATGGTTTACACCTGAAGAGAGGATGTTGCAAAGATAACGCTTGTTTTGCTTAAATAAATACAACAGTCAAAAAAGGTCTTTTGAAGACATTTGATATTATATGAAAATTCATCTGTTATACAACTATTTTCAATTATTTGAATAGTATACCAAGGCTGTATTTGACCTTATTTAGAACACTACAAACCTTTTTTACTTGAATTTCAAATAGTTTCGAACATATAGATAATAAAAAGATATTTGAGTTTAGCTTTAAAAGAAACAACTGTTAATAAAAAAAAATTGTTTAGCAGTGATATACATAACTTATTTTTCTGATTTAATTCCATCTTATTTGTTACATGGAAGTATTATTCTTAACCACTATTCTTCAAAAGGAGAAATTGGAAAGAATCTTGCTCAAAAGCTACCGTTACTGGATAAAGTCGCGCCTCTCTAACAGAGGAGTGTGTGCCGTTGAAACACATCAAACAGTAAACTCACAATTCATCAACTCTCAAATAGTAGAAAAGTCATTAATGTTTTTCATTGAAATAAATGTCCAATACTCAAACTCTGAAAAGAATATAATACTACTTACAGTGTACATTGCTTGAAAATAATGCTAAAGCATGATGATCATCAACCCAGAGAATTTGAATGCAAGGACTAAAATGAAAATAAAAGATATATTTGTATATCTAGGATTTCACAAAACAGACAAATATTTTCGTAATAGTAAAAGAACTATTTTGCCATTTATATCGGCTATTCACAAATAAATGTTAACAATTTAAAAATTCTTCTTTTTACTTGTTTTATATGTTTTGTTCCAGGATTTATTCACTATTTCGTTGCAAGCAGTCTCGTCGCCAGACTCTAATTACAGGGGAGGCGGCAAAACTAATTTGATGGGCCCGGGACTATAAGAAAGTGTATATATTTATAATTTCAGGGGAAAAATAAATCGCATATATTTAACTTGAATATAAAATGATTTTAAAAATTTCAAGGCATTTTTCGGCTACTTTTGATGCAGTGATAGATAATGGAAGAATTAAGCTTCGAGGAATGCTAATAATTTAGATATTTAGCATAACTTTGAATAAAAGTAGATCCTTCCTTATGCGTACTATTTTTCACGAACTAATATTCACGTATCGTAGTTTTATTAATTTCTAAATATACGTTTAATATTAGCCGATAAACTATTATTAATGAAATAAAAAATTTTAAAGGTAAAATTTGTTATGTTTTTCAACTTTGCATATTTTTATAACTTTTTACTTTTGTTTATTTTCGGTTGATTTAAGTAATAGACTTAAGTTTTTTAGTCTCGTATAGTCTTTTGGCAATAAAATGGTATATCCTTCGCAAAAACTACTACAATTAAAATTCAAAAAGTTGCATTTTAGGATAATTCTTTGGAGACTCTAAAAGCACTTTGTAAGGAAGTATTTGATGAAGAGATTCGTATTCTGTGATGAAGTATGTTTTCAAACTATCAAAAAATTCTAAGCAGATGTGCAAAGCATGGCATAACCAGAGATAAATACTTGCATTTACTTGCGAGTGAATACGAATCATCCACCGACTACAACTGCAAGCTTGAATGCATCACTAATCTCGCCAACTTCGCATACGACCCCATAAACTTTGCCTACTTTCTGAAATACAGCATCGCAGACCTCTTCTTGGCATGTGTTGAGAATGCGTGCTCAATCAAGAAAAGCAATCCGAAGAAAGTCATTTCCTCAAAGATTCTCATATCTGCTCTCTCCGGTCTGGCAAATTTGTATGTGGACGAGGAATTTGCGAAACGATCAAAGTGCAAGAATGCGTTCACCTCCTTGCTTACCCTGATGAAGCACTTCAGCGCAGAAGGCTGTTGTGATAGCGAGCAAGACGCCTTAACACTCATACTTTACTGTTTCATGCAAGCCATACACCTCATTGAAGACATGGAGGACGCGATACTCGAAACGATAACTCCACTTCACAAGCACCCAAATACACGAGTTAAAAACCTGGCAGTTTTATTACGCGAGAAGCTTGTACACATCAAGAACCCAACGGCCAACGCACGTACCCTCAGCATCTCAACGTGTGAGTGAAGAAACGACTCTACTAAAAACTAATAAATATCAACACTCCTATTGATTTTGTAAAAATACTCAGATTAACGTTTAACATAGTATTTGCATAAGTTTGCCCCAGATTACGCTATTTCATCATTAGCGTAATCTGTCAGTCAAATAGAAATTTATTTGAGACTGAATGAGTATTTCTTTTTCACTGAAGGAATCAAAAGGAAAGTATGTCATTACGCCATATATTGACTCTAAAGGTTAATCCTCTTGCACTTATATTGTTTTGAGAAATTTAAAAATGTCTGTTATAAAAATTATTATAATTATTGGATTATTTCTACGCACCGAATTGAAATAAGGGTAAAAGATAAACTTACTCAATCTGTCGAAAAGCATTGATTAGGTCAACCGTTTTGAATTCAATTGGAAAGCTGGAAACTTCCACAACATGTGCGTATTCTTAAAAGAAGTAAACTGATCAGAATAGTTTCAATCTGAAAAAGGAGGATCATACCTTCTTCACTCTCTTCATCAGTATCTGATTGGGCGCTGTATTTGTGTTCAATTTTGTCGGATGCAGGAGAGCCCATTGCTTCCTAAATCACCAAATTTAGACGATAGAAGCACATTTCTTCTTAATGTATTATTATAAATAAAGGAGACATGAATGAATTCTAAATATTAGGATAAAGTGTCAATATATACTAAGTAGCGCTACACGTCTACTTTTGAGGCTCATTTACCCTCTATACTCTAGATTATAGTTTGATTTACTTCACATATTATTCAGCTGCTCATTACACTATACGCTGCTCACAAGTTTCTTTTTCCAATAGCAAGCGATCACAAGCTGTAGAGTGGATGTATGATTAACCCTTTCAGGCACAATGGGACACCAGTGTCCCAAAAATCGTCTGCTTAAGTTGTATTTTGAAAAACGTGAAGAAGGTTCATTTGAAATTTATAAAGCAAAACAAATTCCAGCCTAACTTCAAAGTTCAAATATATATGACCTAATGGATCATTAAATATTTTTAACGCTTTTTAGACCAAGGAACTCAATCGCACGTTTACTTTAAATGAAATTAAATAAGATACTAAAGGCGTTCGCTTTGTTTGGTGGTAAATGGGTTAAAGACTAAAGTTTCAAAATTTATTTTATTGAATAATCAATATGACTAAAATGTGTTTTTCACTTAAATTGAACATTTATTATAATCAAAATGTTGAGAATAGAATTGAAGTTATGAGGAAAAAATAGAGTTGGTAGGGGAGGGATTAATAAAATTCGGACGTCTATGGCCGGACATGAGTTGTATAAAGTAGGCCTGCGCTTTGCTATATGTTAAGTCTTTTTTTAAAAATGCTGTTTAGTATACTCTTTTTCGTTGAGATATCTTAAAAATGAGAGGTTGTATTAAGGCAAAGATCTCTTCTTTTTGAGATTGTTACAAAAATACTAGTTATCCCACTATTCTCGTTGTTTTCCCTTCTACACATAATGAATAAAACGTAAAGTGTGTGTTTAAATGCAACAAAAATCATATAGCTTAACTAGGAGTCCCATATAGCTAGGGAGTCGGAGGGAAAATGGTAGACTTTGCCACCTAGTACTTACAAAATTACAACTCCGACTGCAAATACTTAAAAAACTCAACACAACTCTCCGCCTTCGTCTAGGCTCACAAAAATTAAACTATTTATTTCTCTATTTAAAATACATAAAAAACCGACTCGGACTCCTAAGATACCGACCCCTTATGACTCAAAATTGGATATCTTTATTTGAAGATTTATTCTCTATATTTACTTACAGAACTTGGTTTATCTTGACAACTTTTCAATAATTTTTGGATATCTTGCCGAATAATTTGGACAATCTAGACCATAAAATATTAAAAAAGTTATTTTTGAAATGAAAGGAGGAGAGATCAGGGAATGATTTAATTTTTTTGATAATAAAACTGATTTGATTGTTAGAGAAGATTCTTGAATCAAATTACTACCATTTATCTCATAGGAAAATCTTTCCATAGATTCACTTTTCTTTGTTTCACTTCCATTTTTATAGAAATCAGTGATCAATAGGTGTATTCTTTTCTATAATAACACTTAAAATTTAAAAAAAGTAAAAAATACTTATTCACCTTATCTCTTCTAGCTGAAGGGACATAAAAAGCAACTCAAGATCAAAAGCGAAGTATTATACGATGCACATTTTGAAAAATAAAAGTTAAGAACAAAGATAACACAAGGCATCATATTTCACTTAGTTTATCCTTCTTGAAAAGTCTAGATAGGCCACAAATTCCGATCTTTAAATTAGTGAAGAAAAATATCAAAATATTTAACCTTAGAAAGGATGAGGAATATTTTTGTCTATTTAAATGGTGGAAGAAATTCTGCATGAGGATGAAAGAAAGGTATCTTATCCCTACACCACTCTTAGTAAAGGTAGCATTGGGTGTTTTCATTGAGAAGGTACAATTGCACCGAATATGTTGAACTATTAGCAAAGATTTGGTACTGGATAGGAACTATGCTATGAATCCAGACAAATTTACCAAAACAGAGAGAGGATGTGTTAATCTTAGTCTTAAAGAATATCCGTTGTAAGCCATTTGATAGGTTAAAAAATACAACTAGTGAGGTACCTAGGACAAAATCCGGGTGGATGGATGTCAATTTAGCGGCCCCCTAAAGGTTCTAATAATACTTGAAAACTAAATAGTACAGGTATATATAGGTATTAAGAGGTGTTTTTTTACATACACAAAAATTCTACCCGGAAATATTTCAAATAGTCGCTCTATGAAATAATTTTATAAAACATATTTGATTGACAGGTCATTTTTGAATCAAAAATCAAATTTTTAATACGGACAATCATTTTTTGTTTAAACGGATTAGAAATTAGGTTGTCTTTATCTTGGAAGATATTTTTTGATTCCTATATTTTAACATAAGATCAAAAGTCATCAAAAATAGAACGGTCATCATCATTGAGAAATATTTCTATAAAAATTTCCATCGAGCAACAATTTCAAGTATACAAAATAAAAACATCTTAATGGGTATGCAAACTAAGGAGACAAACTGTAGAAACTAATAGTCAGACTATACCGAAATTGTGAATGATTCCAATGCCAATTACAAAAAAAGAGCAATTCGGTTTCTTCTTGGTTTAAAAAATTTGCTTTCATTTCGAAAAATCCAACTTCATTCAGTATTCATTCAACGGTCAAACAATTTAAGCACACGTTTCACTTGTTTTGACTTGCAAAAATAAACTAAACTATCCTTTCAATTTTAAATATGAGAGAAGAAATAGCTCTTTAAATATCATCAATTTATTAAAAGATTTAAAACAACTGATTTTTCATTTACAAGCACAATTAAGCTTGAATTAAAAATTTTTGTAACGTTAGACAAAATTTAACGTGAAGGTTGAAACCTTTTAGGTTTTTTAAATGCTCACTAGCCATGTTATATTAAATCTTTGAGAGAGCTTATACATTTAGAAGAAAGTTTAGTAAATTAATCGATTGAAGATGCTGATACTTGAAGGAAAGCACGAATCTTACTTTTCTCGATTCCGATTCACTGTCCCATGACTGAGTATAATAACTCTAAGGGATATGATTAGGGTTTCCGGGCTTTTACATTATCAAACCAGGACAAAATGGTATATATTATATTTTGCCAAAAATAATTTATGTGAAAAACACTTTGAAAGTAAAAGGTGAGTTTTCATATTAAAAAAAGAGATAAACAATCACATTTCGACCTAAATTCTTCTAAACTCCTTTTTTGACAAGATTAGTGAATATTCTTATAAATTATCTGGGAATGCGTTGTTAAGCGATGACAAACGCGAGAAAATCTCCGAAAACCAGGGTAACCGGCAACCCTATAATGTGGGATATCTTTATAGATATTTACATGAATGTTCAAAAAAATAAAATTTCTAAAAAAAATTGATTAATTTTTTTAAAAACTAATCAATTACACTTTATTTTAGTAAATGCTTATAGAATTTAAGAAGAAAAAGTTTGTACATTAAAATATGCAAATCTATAAAATATACGCAAAATAAATTTTGCGCGGAAACATAAAAATAATGTAAAAAAGTAAAACCTTAAAATGTATAGAAACTAGTATTAAAGTTTCTTATTATCATAAATATAGCTTTATATGTACAATTCATATTTAACCGATTTAGTACTAATGTCCCCAAAAGAAATTCAGACAAACTCTTGTTTTGAATAGAATTAAATCAGGGGCGCACATCCTCAAAATTATTGGGAGGGGCGAAATTTTTTTGTTGAATTTTCAAAATTAGTGGTCTGGAAATACCACGGGAGACTAAATATTCAAGCAATCCTTTAAAATAGAGTGTATTCAGCGCATACCTAAAGTCCTAAATTTATAAGACTACTTTATATTTTTTTTACAAAATTGGTGAATTTAAATACTATACTTCCAGCGAAAATATTTTAATTAAATTTGCATATCGAATATACACTAGTTTAAAAAAACCAAAATTGTTAGGGGGTGGAATAGGCTTTTCATTTGAAAAATGAAGTAGTCTACCAGGCACATTACAGGAATTGATGAAAGGATATTTGATTCATAGAGAAAACAAATAACTGAAGGTTGGATAGTTTTATATGAGTGAATGTAGTCTAAAGGCAAAGAGTCTATTAGACACCCTGCGATGTTTATATGAAAAAATGTTGATTCAGGGGCAAGGGTATAAAATGAAGTTATAATTGTGCAAACAAAAATAAAACAAAAAATTAAGATCGCATTATTTCATTTTACTCAGCATCATTCAAAAATAGTTTAAAAGCTAAATTGATACAAGCTACAAAAAGTAAAATAACTTTTAACATTTTGCAATGATTTGCCTTTTATAACTTTTAAGGAAAAAAAGTCTATCAGAAAAAGTTATAAGCTTCAACAAAAACTAAAAAATTTTAGAGCATAACATAAGTTTTTTGAAAACTAATTTGACGTATCCCCTACAGCATACTCTATGGGTGGCATGACAGGTTGGTTGAGATGATGGACTCAGCACGGAAGCCTCTGGATTCGATTCCTCATCGATATGAATTTGTTCATAGTTTGAAATAAGCGGTACATCAGTGCCTTGTCAATGAAAATACACCCGCTGCACCTTACCTTTTACTCATAATTGAAAATTTTGCTACATAATTAACATAAGAGAGAAAGGAAACAAAATAAACTAATAAAGCAATTTTCACTATTTTAAAATGGAACCGTCTGTTCTCAGAATAATTTAAAAATAATAGGAGGCATAAAGAATGAGAGTTTATTTGATATTTTCAAGTTTTTATAAGCATGAAAAGCCAACGTTTAAGTAGCTAACCCTTATAATTAAAAAATTATTTAAACTAACGTTCGACTGACATTTCGCCCGATAGACAATTTGCCCCCTGGACAAATTGTCTCATAGGCTATTTGTTTCATCCATCTTTGCTTATTATATGTGTAAAATTATTAAAAAATTTTATATTCTTGTTTATTTGATCTCTATTAAATTATTTCAAATCAATCATTTTATCTCTTATACAATTGATGAATATTTTCTTACAGCAGATATTCTAAGAACAAAATCATTTTGATTCGCTTTCAAACACTCAGGAAGGTCATTCCCTTATTTTTTTTAAAAGCATCGTGCTAATTTAAAGTTTTCTTCTTCGATAGAAGTATTCCATGAAAGAATGGATTATAATTTAGAAAGATAAATCATTTTCAATAAAATATTGTGTTCAAATTTGATTTACTCTCAAAATTAAAATTTAAATAGTACGAAATATATTGAAAAAATGTGAGGAAATATTATATATGCACATTTATTATTTTGAGGCTAACAAAAAATAGAAAGTATATTAACTCTAACATGAAAATTAAGAGAAATCTGTCTTCGGTATCGGAAATGAGACAAAAAGTTTCACTCTGATACAACTAAAAACAGCTGATTCTAAATCAAAACATGAAAATACACAAAAACAATGGAAACATGGCTCACATTAATTAGGTATGATCAACGAACAATAGCTTTTCTACCCTATTAAAACTATTTGCTCTAAGTTTGGTATAAACGGCGAATTGCAGGTTGTTGATGAAACCACTCCAAGGTATCATTAACTTTACCTTGTTTAAATATAATTTTAAATTTATCAATACTCAACTCGTACAAACGTAAAATCTTTCTACATCTGAACATCACACACAACACACCCCACATGCAAAAACTATTCTATGCGTGACGCACACTGTCATAATTCAGTAAGAATAGCAAATTTATTAGCCAAATGATTCGTTAACATTTCATCGCACTGAAATTGGCGCGAGAGTTCACGTGTCAGATGTGGATAAATGAATGTGGCGGACAAAAAGGCGATTTTAAACAACTGAAGTATCACTATAAAAAAATGATAAAAATATGGAGATAAAGCGCTATTAGATTGCGACGAGCAGCATGTTTACGGGTGCCCTTGAGACTGAAAATATGACTAATGAATAGGCTAAAAAATAATTATTTCTTACTTTAGAAATTAAGTAATTGTTTTCATCTTTTATAATGGGATGAATTGATTCTATTAGAGATGGATTCATATCTTTATTTGAAGATTTATTCTCTATATTTACAGAACTTGGTTTATCTTGACAAGTTTTGGATAATTTTTGGACATCTTGAACATTAATTACGCTTAATATATTTGTTAATGATTTGGACAATGTAGACATTAAAATATTAGAAAAAAGTTCATTTTTGAAAAGAGAGGAGAGATCAGGGAATGATTTAAATTTTTTTGATAATAAAACTGATTTGATTGTTAGAGAAGATTCTTGAATCAAATTACTACCATTTATCTCATAGGAAAATCTTTCCATAGATCCACTTTTCTTTGTTTCACTTTTATTTTTATAGGAATCAGTGATCAATTCATTGGGTGCATTCTTTTCTAAAATATCACTTAAAATAAAAAAAATAAGTAAAAAATACTCATTGAATACCAGAGTGAAAAACATTGTAATTATTATTAACTTTAGGCTCGTTCAACGAATCATTCGTTTGTTTCCTTTGTTCTAATTTTTCATTATTTTTTGACTTCATCTTATCTCTTCTGGCTGGAGGAACATAAAAAGACATATCTGGTCTTGGTTTTGGCATTTTTCAATTTTGAACAAAAACTAAAATAACGCCATTTAAAATATCTTCAAAAAATAAAGTAAATTTTATTAAAAAATAAAGATAACTTTTTTATGTATAAATACTTTTAGTGTGGAATCCTATTTTAGGATAATCTCTTGAACAAAATAAATTTTCATTCACAAAATCTAATACATATTTCAGATCTATGACACAACACATTACTTAATGATAATAATAATTGAAAAAAAACAAGTTTTTTTATATGTTCAAAATTGTAAAAAAAAAAAGGAACAAATTATTGAATATAATATGGAAAAAAATCCGCTACTGAAATCCTTGAATTTCAACAATATAATAGAGATGAAAAACAATGAAATATTTAAGGAGAATCAATAGTAGATACAAAAAATACTTTATAATGTCTATAAACAGATGATGTATGTATATATGTATACTTAACTTTTCTTACTGACATAATAGGAAGAATAAATATATCCAGGCAAAAAAATTTAGCAACAGGATAAACGATAACAATTATCAAAATATTTCCTCACATCCAATTTCATGTTGTTATACGTTTATTCCTTCCAAAGGTCCCTTGCTAGCTTTTTTGATTTTGTATATATGTTTTATAATATACTCTACTTATAATTAGTTTTTTTATATCCTCCGAAAAATCATTAAATTATTACGGGTTATCCTCGGGGTTTAAACATGAAAAAAATATTTAAAATTTAAAAAATTTTATATTTAACAATTCTACAATCTCATTTTTATAAAAATATTTTTAAAATAACAAAGCAAAAGCGTTTTATCATTCAGCCTGTTTATTATTTTTGACTTAAAAGAGCCCATTGAAGAAAAAACTCTTTCTGGAGCAAATGAAGTTGGCTTTATCGTTTTAAGAGCATTGTAAATTAGCTCTAATTTTTCAAGCTTCTTTTTAGAAGAATATATTCTATTCTGACTCTTTGAATGTTGATTCATTTTCTGGTACTAGATTTTCTCTCATAATTTCATCTAATTAATCTTTTAATGAAAAATCTTTATTTGTTTTCTTTTATTTTCTTCAATCATTTTATTTCTTTGCAGTCTTCCTTTCCATAAAGTCTATCAAAAATGTTCACAGCAATCCTCAAAATATCTAATTGTAAATTTTTTTTCTGTTTTTCATCAAACGAAAATTAACTGTATCCTTAATTTTGAAACTAAAAAAATATAAACTTTATTCAATTTCTCAGAAATAAAAATCAATACTTTATTTAGATCAATTATACTTGTAGAATCTTTACATAAATATTGCTATACAGCTTTGATTGGTTATAAAGTAGATATGAGACTCTCAATGATAAAAATTTCTGTACGGTATAAAACAATATTTTCGCAATTTTCTAAAAGTATCGTTTTCATCTAACAAAAGGTTAAATTCATTTTTTTGAACGAAGTGTTATTTTATTTAAGGTATATATTTAAGTTTCCAATATTTCTTTCATTTTTGATTTTTAGTTTCGTAGTGAAATATCCGCGGGGCAGTTCACTGTTAAAACATAAGAAGAAGAATATTTATTTTTATTTAGTAAACATTAATAATAGAAAAAACATATCCATGTTATATAATGCCATTCTGGAAGCACAAATTAACATATACATTTTGAAGTGTATTTTCATATATGTAAAGCATAAGAATATCCAAAACAAAAAAAGAAAAAAATGGACTTCTATACTTTTTAACATGTAGTAGACTATCTTCCCAAATTATCAAAAACGTTTCTTCTGAACTTCCAGATTCGAAAAACAGTGCAAAATCATTATTTTCTACATACGCTGATATTTTACACCAGTTCCCTCGTTCGTTGTAATCATTTTCAATTATTCTACATTTTTTTCCATTATCAATAGAACAAATTTTAACATTTAACCTCTTTTTTCGACTTACATAACGTCAGAAAATTTGCTCATTTCATATTAAAATTTTTTATCATTTGCATCAATCAAAATATAACATTAAAAAAAGTAAAACCATCGTATCTCAAATGCAACGAACGAGGCAACTGGTGTAAAATAATAGCGTATGTATTACAGTATATCAGATGATATTTTTTTTAAAGAAATAGTATCTGTTTTTAAAAATTAATATCATTTCTCAAAAAACAACAGCCATGATGTTTCGTGTAAACTTTATATCATTTTATCTTCTTACATAATACAAAACCAAAAGAAGAAATTGGATAAAAATGAGGGGATGAAATGAAAAATGTAATTAATTTTGAAAAATACACTAACTTATATGCCTCCGAATAGTTTTTATATCATTTTTATATTATATAGAAAGTAAAATTTTGGTGGAGAAATCAATGGAATGGCTCCAAATACTACCCACTATGGAGTTATTTTAAAAAAAAATATATATAAATATTTTTTTAAAAAACAAATTAAACTTTTATTGAAATTAAAGTATGTGTTTTCAAGCGAAAGTTATCTGCATTTTTGTTAATTCTGTTTTTTGTTTTTTAACACCTCCTGTTCTAATTAGTTCAACAACAACAGACTTAACTATAGACATGATAAACGGTCATTTTGGTTCACTATTTCAAGCTTAGCATATGAAAACTCTTGGATTAAGTAGATATTTCGATGATTTCTGCCATTCTTTGGAAAAATTAGATGCCGAAGGAAGAATTTTAATAGAACGCCTCAGTTGCTTGATGTGTTCAAAGTACTTTTGTTCAATCAAAGAAAAAAACAAGCACTCATCATTTTGTATCTTTAAACCCATACAAGGCCAAATAATTTTAGAAAATGAAAGTTACGAAGAAAAAGTTAAATATGAAGATGAAAATAATTTTGGGCTAAATATTTTTCATAGAATTGACCAAATATTTTCTACAAAATAAAAAATTTTAATCTTCTATTTTTTCTTACAAGTTGATGTCAACTAAACGTGGGGGGAGGGGGGGGAAGTGAAGTTAACATTGGTTCACAATAGGTGGGCGGCAAAATTTGACAAATATTGATTGACGTTAATTGTGATCGACTCCTAAGCATAACAAGTAATGTCTTTAATTTCAGATAATTTTCCAAGTTTTAACATGTGTGAGCAGGCATCAGATATAAGTGAAATAAAATCATGTTTCAAATCAAGAGAAAAATCTTATAAGGCTTTTTAAATTTTTTAGAGCATCGTTTGCTCAAACAGCCAAACGATTTCTTAAATTATATATTAATCTTCTGTTAACACAACATGTTGCTTCATCTAAACTAAGTAAAAAACGTTTTTTTTTCATTTTTTTTCCTGTGAAAATTATACTTAATTTGGTTCTCGTTGTGTTCATAAAAATCTAAAAAATCTTTTTTATTTGTGTCTTATATTTAGGTAGGATGTAATCATTTGGTTTCAAAGGTTTTCTTATAGTATCACATTTAGAAAGCTGAGATTTTAAAATTATAGAATTGATTGTTTCTTTTTTGCATTCCTAAATAAGTTTCAATTAATGCGGGTCTTTTATTTTTTACAACTTTAACAATGTTTTTATTGAAACTTTTTAGGTGTATTTTATGTTTGTGTTTCAAATCATCAATTAGCCATTTAGTACTTGATCCAGTCTCGTAAATTTTTCTAAAAATCTTTACATTTGACTCTATTTTTCTGTACAAATAATGCTCCCAACCAAACAAAAGATTTTCTTTGAGAACTAATATCTTTAAAATGATCAGAATCCATTGAATAAAAACAAAATATATATATTAGCAATCTAAAAAAATACAAAAATGAAATACGAAAAAATTTTTAGAAAATCATTTAAAGTGGGCATTTTCGTTTTTTAATAATTTTAGTTTAAATTACCTTTTTATTTTGTTTATTCGTAAGAGCGCAGTTAAATTGTTATGTAAACATTTTACGAATAAAATTTTTTTTTTATCTTTATTAGAGTTAAAATTAATCGTTTGTTTTGGGTGCAAGTATATTTAACCCCGAGATACGGGGTCATATTTTTTCTAGTTTGCCCCGAGGTAGCGGGGTCGAGATGGGCTCCTTACTTATAATTAGAGATTAAACCCCGTCCCCGTCTCCCCGGGGAAAAATGCGAAAAAAGCCTCCCCGCTCCTAGGGGAAAATCTCTTTTTTCTCCCGGGAAAAAATACAAGATTAAATTTACAGTTATAATGATATTTTTACATTATATGATAGATAATGTGGTGGTATTTATTTATTATGTGCATTTCAAAGCTATATGTATTATTTATAATTCCTGATTCAACTTGTAATCAATTCATATGTGGTGGTATTTATGTATTATGTATGTGCAGTAGTGGGATTCAATTTTTTTTGTCAGCCGGTTCTGTTAGAAAAAAGTCAAATTTGTCAGCAAATAAACTGATCAATTTTGATTATTTCCCAAACAACAAAATTCAGTGAGACGGTTCTAACGAACCGGCTGAATCGCACTACTGTGTATGTGTATTTCAAAGTTATATGTATTATTTATAATTCATCATTATTCAAATTGTAAACAAAAACAGACTCTCTCAGGATTATTGTTTTTAAAATTCTATTATTTGAACAATTTTGAATAAATAATTTCAAAATTTTAGTGGTCTTCTTCATAAAAAAAATATTTTTTTCCCTGGGGAATCCCAGGGGTGAGAAAAAAATTTACTTCAGGGTCCCTGCTCCCCGGAGAGGGAAAAAAAGCTATCGGGGTACAATCCCGAATTATAACTCTGTATTTGTACATATTTATTATCAATGTACATTTAATTCTCTATAAATATTTTATACATAAGTATGTTTCATGTATTTTTGTTTTTTCAATTATTTAATTATTAGAGATATTTCATACAAGCGGCTCTAAGTATAACGTGTTGTAAATTTTTTATAGAACTATCTATATATATATAATATTCTCCTTTATTATATTTTCCTTCTTTACAAATAAATCTCTAAGAATTTTTGTTTCACTTATATCCAATAAAGGCTAAAAACTTTCAAACTGCTGTCTCATTTTCGGACATCGCGGTTCCCTTTGCATCCATAAGCTAATCCTCTTGACTCCCAAGCAGGATGTCTTTCCGATATCATCTGGCTAGTTCTCATAGACCCGCTTCTCGATCTAATCCACACCAACACAGATTTCTCTCAATGTTTTTTAGATGACATATTATTCACTTTCATCAGTAACTCTCAACAAGAAAACCTCACCAAATCCTCTTCATTTCTACTAAGGCTACAAGAAAGAGCATGCACACATATTTTTAACTCCAGCAAAACCAGCCTCATTCACTTCACACGCAATCACACAGAAGATTTACCCCTTCATTTAAATACCACTACTTCTATACCTGCCTCAAAAACTATCAAATATCTAAGACTTAACCTCCAATTCAATCTAAAATTTTCAATACACTTTAAAAAAATATATCAAAAACTCTCGGTCACCCTTTTTCACTTAAAAGCGCTATCTCTTATAAATGGGGCCTCCGTCCCAAACACACCAAATACACAACCATCGATTTTCTTAACAAAATCCACCGTCTCTCCCTACTTTGCATCACCAACGCATATCGCACTACTTTCAAACAATGCCTAGAAATTTTAACAAACACCCTACCATTAAAACTTCAACTCAAAAAACCATTATTACGGGCTTCATCTTGACATACAACAACTTACTTCTTCATTCCGATCACACTACTCCTTCCTATTCTTTCTACTGTACTCTATTAGCAAAATACGCATCTAATTTTGCTAACTACCTAGTTCGTCCCTCTATACATCCATCTTTTTTAAGCTGCACAAAATCTATTCAAAACCTCTATATGTAAAAAGAAATTTTTTGCAAAACGATTAATTTTACACTTTCGCTCTAACTCTTTATCATCCTCCCCCCCTTCCCTTTTATTTTCAATAAATCCAAATTTTCAATGGTTGCCAACGTTGCAAAATTATTTTTCCTTTAATTTAATATTTACTATTTTATATATAACATAGACATCCTACCCACACACATAGACTATCCTAATAACTACACATGTCATATTTAAAAAAATATCTAGTTTTTTCTTATCTTTCTACCTCATTTTTCTCTCTTTAAACTCACAACTATGGAAAACATACCCATACAATCTTACACACGAACACCTCTCCCCCCAAATCTAAACGACCATGTCCTGAAATTAAATCTCAAACCCCAACAACCTCTCAAATTATCTCTAACATGTTTGACGACTTCATTTCTCACGCATCACTATCCGCTGAAGACAGCATTAAATTCTATAAACTAAAATCTGACACCCTTTTAAACATTGCCTCAGAAATTAAACATATGAGCCTCTCCAATACACCCAACTCCAATACTATCAGTTATGCTTCAACTGCTGCTACCCAACCAACGATCATTACTAACCCATCTACTTCTCGTATACCCAACTTACTACCCAAACCATGAAAAAAGTTAGACCCAAAACTCTCAATCGAAATAATCCCTAAGCAATCAAATAAATCCCGCATCGAAATTATAGATTTAAAAAATCCATAATCAAAAAAATGGAACCTAAATTAAACCGTTTTACCATAAAAACACCAGAAGCTCTAAAGAAGGAACTCTCTATTTTCAATTCTCCTCAACCGCTGAAAAAGACACTGTTGTTTCTAAATTGAACAAAAACGGTGTCACTACCAATGATATTCCACCTTCATACCCAAATTTTGTACTTCCAAGTATCCCTAAAGAAATACCCCTAGACTCTCTATCCCAACTACTTTACGAAAGTAACCCCCATATTAAATCCTTAGGCACACTTGAATCTTTAAAAAAAAATAGGAAATTAGGGTATCTATTCTTACACCACCTCCTTTCGCCCTAGTAACTCGATAATAGCCAAATTCTTAATGGAAAACCCTAAACTTATAATAGAAAACCTCATTCTAACCTCTAAAATACTAAAACCCAAATTACATCAATGTGAAACCTGACTCAAATTTAACCCCACAACCTTACACTGTAAATCAAACTCTCCCCACTGCGCTCACTGTGGTCAAAGAGATCATTCTATTGCCTCTTGTATCTTCAAAGAAAACTTCCACCCCTCCCACTCATGCCCCTTTCGAGTACAACATCTTACTAACCTAAATGAAAACCACCAAAACCTACTCAAAACCTTTATATGTTAAACATTCTCCACATAAATCGAAACCACTCTAAAACAGCTTGGTCGAACCTCCTCAAAATCCTACATTCTAACTCTTTTGATATTATATCCATAAACGAGCCCTACACAAAAAACTATTCTTTCCCTTCAATTCCTCCAAATTACACTGTACTACATGCACTTACAGTAACACTTTATTCAACTCTTATTTTCTGTTCTCTCTACTCTACCCCTTCCAATACACATGCCATTCCCTTAAACTTTTCTCACAATCTTAAAGCCACTCAAAATTTATCACCTCTTTACCTCAAAAATCATCACATTATCATCAGCACAGATTGTAATTCCCGTTCTTTCCTATGCGACTACAAAGAAAATACACGTGGCGCGCAACTCCTCTCCTTCCTAGCCGCAAACAATCTTTACATAGTGGATACATCTAAAGACCATACTTTTAGGAAATTTACTAACAACAAAACCGCGTCCTCCCATGTTGACCTAACCATAGCCTCAAAAAACACATTAAAATTCATTACAAATTGGCACATCTTAAACACACCATCTGCTTCCGACAAACTTTTTATAACTTATCAAGTTAATATAAAACCTTTCACAAGAGTATCAAATCAAAACACACCTAAAACTCACTGGACCACCTTCCTAAATCAATTAAAGTCACAACTTCCCTCAACTATTCCCCACATAAATTCTCCCGGTGATTATGACTCTGCAGCCCTTACCCTCAACAACACAATTAAACTTTCCTTCACACTATCAACCCCAGCCAAACTATATTTACGTAGAAAACACACATACTTGAGGACTCCCTTTCTCACCTCGCTTAAAAAATCCCTAAAAAACACTTCGTAAAAACCATAACCCTAACAATATAGAACATTACTTCAATATAAAAAATAGATATATGGCAGAAATAAATTCTGCAAAAAAAGAATCTTGGAAAAAATTCTGCTCCTCCTCTCTTAAAAATTTATGGAAGGTGATTAATTCCGTCCTCAAAAATCGGAAAGTTTCTCAACTGAATCCACTCCTACTGCACACAATTTCCAACGACCCATTAATCAACCCATCCTTTCTTTCAACGCTTTTCCCTCAGGATTCTCATACATCCGATAACATAGTAAACCACTCTATACGCGAACATGTCTCCTCCTTCTCATCCCTAAACTCATCCCAAACTTTTCCTCCAGTAAATCTAGCGGAATTAGCCTCAGCTATAAATAACCTAAATCCTAAATCATCCCCGAGCCTTGATCTTATAACCACAAAACATATCATAAAATCCTTCCCTTTATATTCACAATATCTCTTACAATTATACCACAGTTGCCTAAAATTCTCCTTTTTCCCATCTATCTGGAAAATAAGTAAGCTTATTTTACTTACCAAACCCAACAAAGACTTAGGCCTCATAACCAACTGGCGACCAATCACTATCCTTCCTACTTTAGGAAAAATCTTAGAAAAAATTCTACGCAAAAGATTTCTCTTTCACATCACCACATTTAACAAAATTAGTCGCTTCCAATTTGCACACCTCCCACACAAAAGTCCAGAATCCGCTCTATATATACTCTCCTCCTACCTCGAAGCAAAACTATATTCCAAATTAACATCATCCGCCCTCTTTCTAGACATCAACAACGCCTTCAATTTAGCATGGCATCCTGCTATCGTTTTCAATATGATCCGACAAAAATACCCCAATTATCTCATAAAATTCATTCAAAATTACCTTTCAAATCGGTGCCTTATATTCAGACACAATTGTCTAGTTGCCATTCATTCCCTCTCACTATCCACGCCACAAGGTGGGTGCCTCTCCGATATCCTCTGGATTATACTTATAAACCCCCTATTAGATATATTAGCTAACAATTCAGCCTTCTTTCAATGATATTCAGATGATCTAACCTTCATCTTTACCTCAAATTCTCAAAAAGAAAACATAATGAACATCAACTCTCTCTATAACACGCTAACTTTTGCAGCCGATTCATTAAAAGTAAAATTTAACGCAACAAAATCAACTCTTATACACTCCACACGAACACATTCCCCTCACCTCCCACTATTAAAATCCAGCGATATCCTCATCCAACAATTCTTCCTCCATGAAATATTTAGGGCTCACCTTTCAATCAAACCTCAAATGGTCATCCCAATTCAAAAACCTATACCACAAACTATCTTCAACTCTTTTCTCTTTTAGTAAAATTATATCTTATAAATGGTGTCTAAGTATTAAACACTCATCTTTTATATACAAATCAATCATCCTACCTACGCTTGAGTATGGCATTCTTTCATGGGGCCTATTATTAAACTACCCCTCATCACTCACTTATCTAAATAAAATCCACCGCCTTTGCCTCATCACAATGACCAGGGCCTACAAAACCTCCTCTAATAGAATCCTATTATTCTTTACGAACTGCCTTCCTCTAATCCTTCATCTCAAACAAATTGCTAACAAAAAATATATCATGATACGCATCGAACCAAATTTTTATCTTAAGTTCTTCTATTTCCATAACACTCAAATTACATCCTCTCAAACTTACTACAAATCCTTACTCCAACAATTTTCGTCTTATCCAAACAACATTTTCATCCAACCCAAAATCAATCCACTATCTTTATTTCACCCTTCCTCACCCTTACCTTTCTCTCTTCACAACTGTTTCATCAAATCCATCGCTAAACTTCTAATTACGACCCGCTCCAACTTTACCTCAACTTCATTAAGACTATTCCTGGATAGCTCAAAAACCGCAAACAAATCTTCCTATGCTTTT
>JAUIRK010000816.1:0-65234 GCA_030549495.1 Nectonema munidae
ACACCTTACACCATGCTTGTTATTTTTGATTAGCAATACTCATCGTGATATTTCAAATATATAATAACTATTTTGAAATTGAAAATATAAACAATAAAAAATACAATTCAATATATCAGAATGCAAAATAAAAATGACTCTTTTTCAATTCTGGTTTCGAACTACAATGGTTGTTAAGGTGTATCACTCATCTTAAGAGTTGAATATCAGGGGTTCTATCCCAAAGACTCCCGACTCTTAAAAAGAAAATCCCCAAACTCTAATTAACCATCTCAAGCATAATGCAATCATATAGCCTTAAGGTTGAAAGTGCCTTGATATCGTAAACCTAACATTGGGGGCAGTGAAAATAGTTCTCTAAAAAACATTTTGATTCTTGTTGTTGCTTGCTTTAAAATCAACATCCATATATCCATACTTATGTCAATTACTTTTAGCATCCTTTCCATTAACCCGTTAACGACCAGAATAATCAGACGATATCTAATGTAAAGCAGAAGATTTGTATTAAAGAGCTTTGATAAACGCAGACGATTTTATTTTTGTAAAGTCGACTATAGTCGACATGGGCGTTAACGGGTTAATTGAAAATCATAAAAACACAGAATATTAGTTTTTAATTTTAGGCTTTTTTGACTTACGATTATCCCAAAATAATTTTGTATCTGTTGATATAGCCCCAAAAAGAAATATTTTTTTCATAACTAGAAGGATAGAGATGTCTATATTTTGAATCGAACAAGAACAACTAGATCAAAACCCTATGCTCCATCCACTAGTGCCATCGGCTAGCCCTTCTTGAAAAACAAATTTTCTTTCGTACAAATAAAAAAGATTTTCTAATGAACATTTTCAAAAACACCATTAAGAAAAAACACATTTTTGGCTCGGTCAAATAAAAAATATTTTTTTAATAACATTTTACTATAGTAAAAAAATGTTAACGAATAAAAATATTTAATTTTAAAAAGTTTTATTATGAAATACCCTATAACTTATGGATTTTATTGGCGACTATAGAAAAACTTCAGATAATATTTCTACTGAAAAACAGGAATTTTTTAATAATTCAATTTGTAAATTTGGGACAATGGATTTGAACAATCAAGAATTGACTAATGTTAGTAAGTCAGTTTCATAAATATTTAATACTTTAATATTACGATTCTATATTTTTTATCTTTTCTTCTCAAATAATCTTTAGATTTTGGATTTAATAACTTCAGTCATAATGAAAACTCTCAATTCGAATCTACAAAAAGTATCTAAATCTAGTCATGTTACTTTACTAATGATACTAACTACTAACCTTTTCTTTGCCATTAAAGATTCATTTCATATTAAAGTCATTTCCTTAAATAAATAGACTTTTCTGGCAAAGTTTCGTACATAATATACTAAACAAACACTACCCCTTTTTCTAATGTATTTTTTTAGAATGTATAATGATCCTATGAAATCGGAAAACAAATTAATTATTTTATGTATGATAAAAGTTTAACTTTTTTTGATGTTCTAATATTTCGCTGTTTCTTGATTATATTTTTTGTATTGCAGTTGTGTTTCGTCTAAATAATTTGAAACAGATTCGTAATTTTTTATACACATACATTGATCAATAAAATTTAATTTTAAAGTATTTTTGAATTAATTTAAGTCCCATTAACCCAAGAATGTTTATATCGGTCAATTAACCCATTTAAAATTTGACAAAATAATTTTTTTTTAAATAAAATTTAAGATTCAAGTCTCGTATTCTATTTCTGCGCTTTTACATTTTTTTTTAAAATTTTACTACCAATAGATATGTCAATGCCTTAGGTATATTTAAAATTAACATTTTTTGTCCCATTTTTTCATAAATTACACCATGGAGTAAAACGTCACTTATTGTCTTTTAAAGGATATCAGTTCCATATCAAATTACCTAATGCTTTCTGCTTTTTCTGGGATCAAGTGCGTTTATGTCTTGATTTTTCAAAATTACTCATCTGCTTATCTCTTCCAATACATTATAACTTGGAGCATACGATTTTTATTTTATGCTACGCGTCTGTCGCATTGGGTTTAAAAGTCTCAAGGGAAGTTGATTGACACAAAGTCAAATTTATTCATTAGTTTTTGCTGATCTGAATGACGACTCAGTTTGCGCAAAGTATGAAGATTTTGAGACTATTGATTGGCAGAAGGAGTCGACTAAGGACCGGTTACGCCATCGAAAGCTTCTGAATAACAAGAAGCAAGGCTCCTTCTTCCACAAAATCTTGTATAGTCATGATGCTTGGTCAGGTTGGCTGTGTGTCCTGTTGGTTGGCATGACTTCAGGTTTTCTCCTCTTTCTCAGCATTACTTTTCATGACTCTTTCCTTTCTTTTACCCGACGTAGGACTGTTTGCTGGCATTATCGACATTGGTGCTAGCTGGATGAGTGATCTGAAGGAAGGCATTTGCTACAATGCCTTTTGGTTTAACAAAGAGCAGTGCTGCTGGTCTTCAAACATGTCTTCTCCTATCGCTACTCACTGTTCCGAAGTTTTCCTTTTTTTTTAAATCTTTTTTTCATTGATTTTTAACATGCCCCCTGGTTGTGACATTGGGAAGGAGGATTAGAACTAAAGTCCCCCGCTTCCGTTTTTTAGTTGCCCAATCCAATTCTCCTCGTTGGCCAATTCTCCTTTCGTCTGTATCTTCTTCTCTTAAAAGCAGTTTTATTATAGTTTATTTCCATCCATCTTTGCATCTATTGAGTTGCTGATCTTTGCTTCTTATTCTCATTTACTGGCTCTTTAAGGGCCTTTCATACTGCGGTTTCTACGATTTGTGGTCTTATTTTGTATATCTATATACCTGTAGTATTTAGTTTTTGGAGTTTTGAAGTATTTCTTAGAACATTTAAGCAGCATCTAATTTGACACCTCAATAGTGCTGGACTTGTGTTAGCTATGCCACTACTTACATGGGTTCTTAACCTTTATTCAGCTATGGACCCCTTTAAGAAGTGAATGACACTAGGAAATTTTCGCATGGTCATTAAAACAACTTCGTATGCAATTCATATTTGAACTTTATTTTATTGACGTATTATTTTATTTCAAATGACATCAAATACAGATAGCAAAGCACATTTTACGTAAATTCAAGCAGAAAAGACTAAATCCACCGCTTGTTACTTATTCAAACTTTAAAAGCTGGCTTTTTGTTTCTGTTATTTTTTTCACGTACAAATTGGCTGACCATTTTCACTCATTTTAGGTTTTTTTACAAAAATGAAAAACTGTTCAAGGACCCCTTAGTGGTCCGTGGACCTCAGGTTAAGAACTCGCTTAATGCATCAAAGTTACATTCGTTGTTGCTTGATTAAATTTACATATTTTATCAATCAGTTTCAAAGAAGGTTGTTAACTTTTAGACATTTATAATCTTTCAATGATCATCGATCATAACTTTTCTTTAATGCTTGAGATGTAGTTTTTTGATTCACAAGTTTTTACGTAATGTTTTGAATATTACTATATATAAAATTTCAATAGGTGTGGAAATATTGATTTTGTATAAAATCGATTTAAAAGTATAGACTATGTATTATGCATTCAAATACTTCTTGACTACACTTTCCTAACTTGAAAGGAGTATGCGAAGTTTCATCGACAATTTTGAAAATGCTAAAAGCATCATTTCATATTGAGTATACACACACACACATGCATTTATTTATTGTTACCTTCAGCATTTTCAATACTTGCCAATAACATAGACACCATTCTCGTTTGGGATAGCAAGCATCTCTTGTGTTTTAAATATTTTGGGATGAGCGAAATTTCGTTTATTCTTAGTTTTTAGAGTTGTCCTACTCTTTTTGTAACAAACACCTCTTCCATCCAGTATCTAAAATTGAAAAGTTCAGAATCTCGCTTTTACTTATTTGTTTAACAAAATCAGTTTTAATTTTAAAATTCTTCCTGTACAGTGGACTCCTGTTATAACATCGCCCCCATGATTTATTATTAGGAATAAAACATGCACTTGGATGGTGCTTGCTAGAATAATGCTCTTGTTTCAAATGTTGCTCTTGAAATAAGCTTGTTTCAATGCCCTAACCTAGTCTGTCTCTTTCATGTCAAATATGATTAGTCTATGAACATTGTTGGTTGACAAAAAGACGAATTAAATGTTGAATCTCGTCGTTAAAGAAAATAATAGAAACCTGCTGTCAAGCTAAATCTAAGACTAGATTAACGTTGGTTTCAGTAAGAAAAAGTTGGTTTATAATTTGGTACAAAATAAATACTTGACAGCAAATGACAACTTCATAGTAAAGTGATCTGTAGTGAGTGACAATCGTATTTTGATAAGCAATGCATTATAAAGTGGTTACCAAACTTTTTCAGTTCATTGCCCAAAAAGAATTTTTGGCTAAGTTAATTACCCCCTTTAAATATTTTAATCAAGTAATATCTAATTTACTTCAAATTTAGTTTAAACTGTTATATGCATAACATTTTTGTTTCCTCGCGTCGCTTAATAAATATTTTCTTCCTTCTACCAATAAGTTTTTTGTCATGAGATGATCCAAACTGCCACACGTGGCACCCGAAGCAATTTTCAGTTGCACGCAAAAATTCTAAGGTTTACAATTAAAATTTTTCATTTATACACAAAGTAAAATAAATTTTTAAACAGTTTTTAGAATAGATCTTAAAGGCAATCAAATGTGCTTTTAACTATGCGCAACCATTTTTATTTAGTATTGTACGATTATGAAGAGTTGGCTGAAGTTATCAAGGAGTCAAGCACTAATTACTTATATAATTTTTTTATTGCTAATTATAAGTTTACTTATTATTGTATATTTATGTAAATGTGTATATAAAAATTAAATAAATTATAAAACAATTATGTTAATTTTGGTTTGGATAAATATACATATGAGGTTGGCACTCGAGATGATTTGAGAAGTGTTAAGTTGGCACGCCGTTAGCATAAGGTTGCTATTCCACGTGCTTTCACTCACTTAACATTATTTGGTGAAGATTTTCATACTTTAGAATTTTTCTTCTTTATCCATTTACACCAGGAGTAGGCAACTTTTTAGTGAAGGGGTCGCATTGCAAAGTTAAAAGGGTAAGACAAGTTTTATATTCACGAAAAACTTTACGATTAGAAAGTTATTTACTCTAAGTAGTCAAGCTTTAATAACTATTTTCAGTAACATTTCTTTCCCAGATTGCAACAATCCTATATTCACGAAAAAATTTACGCTTAGAAAGTTAATTACACTAATAAGTAGTCAAGCTTTAATAAATATTTAATGTAAAATTTATTACCCAGATTCTTCAAATTTTAATTTTTAAGGAAAATTTATTTAAACAACTGTAAGAAAATGTAAGCTTGAAAAAATATTTATAAGATCAAAGTTTATTATATACTTAAATTGATAATTATAAATGAAAAGTAACTTGGTTATTTTAAAATTAAAATACTTACTGCAAAAACTAATAAAAGAGAAAGAAAAGAGCTATTTTGGTAAAAAATAGTTTGAATGAATCAGTGATAGTGTAGTATAACTATAAATATCTAAACTTTTTCAGTCTATCAAAATGTTTTGCATCAATGATAATAAACTAACGGTGAATGAGCTTTAAAAAACTTCATTTTAGTGGTCAGTGTAAAAACCTTTTAAAGGGCGCATCCATCCCGCACAAATAGTTTGCCCACCTCCAATTTATTCTTTAGCTTTAGAGTGTTTCACGCAAATCAACTCCAGATCATAAACGTAGGTTACACAGTTATCTTGACATACACCATGTTAAGTTGAATACTTAGACAATTTTGATCATTTAAATGGCCTCAAAATTTACGATTTAATTATAAACTGGAATACATTTTTTTTTACCGAATGAAATATGAAAACTTCATCATCATCATCATCATCATCATCATCATCATCATCATCATCATCATCATCATCATCATCATCATCATCATCATCATCATCATCATCATCATCATCATCATCATCATCATCATCATCATCATCATCATCATCATCATCATCATCATCATCATCATCATCATCATCATCATCATCATCATCATCATCATCATCATCATCATCACCATCATCATCATCATCATCATCATTATCATCATCATCATTATCATCATCATCCTCATCATCATCATCATCATCATCATCATCATCATCATCATCATCATCATCATCATCATCATCATCATCATCATCATCATCATCCATTCGCCCTTCCGGGCATGGCCGTTTTCCCAGCTAACCAGGGTTGGCCATTTGTTTGCAGCTTCTTTTCCATGGTTTTCTACATTGAGCATCTTCCGTTTTTACTTTTCTTTTGGCCATGTTTTCTACTACTGCTTTCATCCAAGTCTTCAAAATGTAAAATAAAAAGATATGTGCGATTACACTACACCTGAAGGACGCCTTTTTATATCTTGGGTGCAGCGCGATTACATTTCGCCTCAAGGAGTTGTGCAGTTACGAAAACGACTCGGAATTGAGATGCTCCACCATTTTCTCCACCAAAAACAATTGTCTTGAGGTACAGTGAAATGTTACTCCACATTTTTAAAAAGAGCGCGATTCGCCATCACTGCTCTAGGGTGTCCCAGCTTTATAGGGAAAATATAGTTTCCTAGATGAAATCCCACAGCCTCTAAATTAATGCCACTTAAGGATAGAAAAATGAGAGCAAATTTTCATTGACATATCTGAAGGGTAAGAGCTTCCTCGCTGATATTTTTTATTTTCCTTATGGAGAAATTACATACACGTTAAATGCTAGAAAAGTAAAATATGATAAATATTCTTAAATACAAATAAAGTGTATTAGTACTCTTTCAAAGCATTAATAACAACTCTATGGAAATTTTATCATTTAGCGTGAGCCTACATTTATGTTATATTCTTTAAATTTTAAAATGAATTTCAATGGATTCTTAAAAGAAATATTACATCATTTTTGCATATCATTAAACTCATACATGAACAAAAGTATGATTAATAATCACAACATTATCAAAGTTCTTAGTTTTCGGAGCAAATGATCTTCTCTGCAGGTAGGTCCTGAGTTCAAGTTAGAAAATAATTAGTAAGTAATTTAGTTAGAGTGTATGCAAATGATTTTTCTCTTTACTTTTCAGCCCTTTAGGCTTAGTTTCAAGAGTTTCAAGTTTTTTATATGAAATTTTTTATAACATTTAAAATCTTTCTATTCGTGAAATTAAATTCTTGTGAATTTGATTTTGAACTTGAAGAAATGCAAGTACAGTATTTAAATCAGGCGATTTTCATTTCTTTCGACATGGGTACCAGATTGGTGGGTGCTCCAAGTATTTGTTTTCTTGTTTGAATTGATAGCGACATAAGTCTATTTTTTAGTGGCGAACATGGCCGGAGGTATTTCATGCAATGGACAACTCTGCTCTATCCTATATCCTCAGTTATTTCATGTACATTCTCTGGGCAATACTCTTTTCCACTCTAGCTGTTTTCTTGGTGCGAATGTTTGCTCCCTATGCTTGCGGTTCAGGAATACCCGAAGTAAGTTTTTTAACTTTCTTTTATGGAAAACTCATTCAGGTCAATTGAGAATCTCTAACTCATTCGTGTTTGAAGGGGGTGGGGTGGAGGATAGATTCTATAAATGAGATTAATTTTGATGGGAATTTTACAAATTATATGATATTAGAAAATGCGGTTGTAGACAACAAAAATTAAGCAATAGTATATAAAGAATACATTGTATACGTGGTTTTGCCAGACTATGCTATATATCTATTTTTTTTTACCAAATTGATGAAATTTAAAAATCCTATTTTCAGTCCAAATATTTTAATAAAAATTTTGCACACCCTTAAAGAATGTGATTTGTTGATAACATATGAAATTTCAATGAACTTGAGCAGCATATGCAAAGGTTATACCCTCTTGAAATTTAGTTTTTTTGAAACATGTTTATTTAGGATGCTTTATATTATTTTAAAAATACGCTACAATTTTGAATGAGGCCCCATAGTATAATTTTAAATACTCCTTGCTTATTAACGGATTACCTATTTAACTATTAAATTAGGTCTACCTAATCCATGCTTTCTGAAGTAATAATTTTTGCGTCTTCTACATAAAAATAAATGAAATCATACGAATTGAGAATCAACCACCTGGATGTGCTTGCCTATTTTTCACTAAAAATGGAATCCTGTGAGTGCATGAATTTGCACGCAGTAAAGCATCTTCAGATTCTCATAAACGTTTTTCCTATTTGATACATGTTTTTGTTGAAAAAGCGCTTTCACGTTAAAACGTCATGCAGAATGTGGTCGAAGTATTTTTCTCGCTTTTCAGAAATTGCTAAATTTTATTTTTTAATACTAAGCCAAAATTAAAATAAATATTTTTCTTTTGGAGAGCTCAAGTTTTAAGCAGGAATCGTGGCAGACAGACAAGTCTGTGAATTTTATCCAATAAATCAATTTGACTAAGTAACTTACTATCATGTTGATGTGTAGATTGTTCAATTGAGTCAATAAGAAACACAGGTCTAGAATTGATCGAATTTGTTTTTTGACATTTTATATCTGATTCAATCATTCTCCTAACAGTTCTTTTAAATAAATGATGCGTTGATTATTCTAGGATTGAAAAAGTAAACTTTTGTTATAAGAAAAAAGGTATCTTTACAAAAATGTAAATCGTCTGCGTTTATTAATGCTTTTTAATACAAATCTGCTTTATACTAAATATCGTCTGATTATTGTGGTCGTTAACGGGTTAAATACAAATTTTCTATGAATAAGAGGCTTTTCCTCTTTTCACGTGAATGATAAGATTAAGTGTAGGAAATCAGTTGGCCATTTTAATAAGTTAATGATGAATTATTTATTATTTCTATTTATTTATGTAAGAGAAGATTCCTTAAAAGTATAAATAAAAGTTGATCAAATTTAAAATAATGTGATTTATATCATTTTCTTATATTCACAACTTGATAATTAAATTCCGTGCATCCTTTAAAATTATTTAAAATGTACATGTATCGTATTTATAATTTATAGATATAAAATTTCCGAATGTTTACTATCTAGATCAGTGCTTAGCTATTCCTGGCACTCCGGCAAACTTGACTCCCGTGATAATTCTATCTATGTCCTATCATAAATTTTTTTTTTCATTTTTTTAACTTTTCAGTATTTTATGCGTATGCTTCTAGTATATACCTACTCTATCCTTCTAGTATTAACCTCGATATTGCAAATCTAAACTTTCGAATTGAAGTCTTAAACTATCCAATCGATATTTAAAAAAATAAGCCATGCTGTTTAATTGCAGAGAGTGTAATAAGGATATTAAAGTATCGAAAAACACTTATTCCATTTTTTTAATTTATCGACTTGCTTTCAATAAATATTTAGATGTTAAGACTTTAATTCCTATTTAGACGAAAACTATCCTTAGCGGTTTTGTCATTCGTGGCTTCCTTGGTAAGTGGACCCTTGTGATAAAGTCTATAACCATGGTGTTGGCGGTTTCAGCAGGTCTGAGTTTGGGCAAAGAAGGTCCTCTAGTCCATATTGCTTGTTGTATAGGCAACTTTTATACGTATCTGTTTCCTAAATATGGCAAAAACGAAGCGAAGAAAAGAGAGGTATGCTTTCTTTCTTATATTTTTTTAAAATTTTATTTGTCTTTTTGGATAAACTTTCACCCTTCCTACTTAGATTTTGTCAGCAGCATCGGCTGTTGGAGTTTCTGTTGCGTTTGGTGCTCCCATCGGCGGTGTCTTATTCAGCTTAGAAGAGGTAAATATTTCAATTTTTTCTCCTTTTCGAATTTCTTCTTTATGTCTAAATAGTGCATAGAAGCAATGGGTGACCGGCAATTTGACTGCCAAGCGATATATATCCCCTCCCTTAATTTCACTCCTGATATTCCAAATAAAAAGTTGAAATGCATTATTAGTTCATTAGGATCATTATTTTAGATTGTTGATGGTTTATTTTGAGGTATTTTCTTTAATTCTAATAAACGAGGTGTGAAATCAGCGCCATTCAAATTCACCAGAAATCAAATTGCCAGGAGTTAGATTACCTAAAACGGGAACAATGATATTTGATGTACAGATTAGTCAAATAAGTTAGATAGCTATCCTTTTATAAAGATATTGCTATATTAGTATAGCAAAGTTTGAATAAGTATCTACACTTATTATTTATGGAAGCAAAAACTAAGTTACAAAATTCAATCACCATGCTCATAAAGGTTGTTTTAAACGAATATTTGTGAACCATTTTAATATCAAATTTGAGTATTTCAGAAGTTCTTCTAAACCAATCGACATTATATTTATGTTTTACTGAGATCAAAATTAAGTGTAGATTCTTACTTTTTTTTTTTATCTTTTTAAATTGTAAATTTCACTTCTGAAAAAATTCCATCTTCTTTTCCCCCGCCCACTCCAAATTTTCAAAATGTGCGCCCTTGAGTAAACTTTTAATTCGTGAATACTTCTAAACTGTGAATGTTTTTTCTGTCTTCATTTATTCTTTCAATGCATCACTCTATATAATCAACTCTAACACAAGTCGGTAACACTAGGCTGGGATAATAAAATGCGTATAAATTCTTATATCTCAAGGGAATTTCCGAAAAATCATCATTATATATTTTAAGATTGTTTCTGACAAGAGAAGAGATTTTTTACAATTATGTGTCGTAGAAAGACTATTAATTTCCGAAAAATCATCATTATATATTTTAAGATTGTTTCTGACAAGAGAAGAGATTTTTTACAATTATGTGTCGTAGAAAGACTATTAAAATTCTACTCAAATTAAAAAATCGATGAATGAATCTTTTGAGCATTTGACAGACGAGATTATTAATAAATGTTGATTATATAGTTGCAAGCCAACTCTCCCTCCGTGCAATTTATTTTGCTCTCCCCCTTCCTCTGAAACTCCCTTGAAATATATAAATGTACACACTTTCTTATAGTACAACACCCTCCCCTTCTCCTAGAATCAACTTATTCCTGAGTTTTGTTACGCATCTGCAGTTCACAAACCCCAATGATATAAAACTAAAGGCAAGTATTTGAAAGTACAGGTTTCATATCTTCTTCGAATCTAACTGCCAATTAATTCAGGAAAGCATTGCATGTCGTAACTCCAGCACTGATAGCTGCAGAAGTCAACTTATACAAAATTACTCTCTCTACTGCGTCCATGCACAGATCAAGAATGAAAGTTCAATCGTTGATAGCTAACAACATCAAGGACACATTTAACCTCAATACTCTATTGATAATGCATTTTGACACGAAATTGTTTCCAAACACTTTTGGAAACAAGTGGAATTGGCTTCCTATCGTCATATCAGAAAATAATCGTTAAAAACTCCTTGCAATTTCCATGCTCCTACATTGAACTGGCCATGCTATTGGTGAGGTAGTTCTGGAAGTTCTTAGGGATTTGCCCCTATTCACCTTGGATTGCGAGATTATGTTTTGATACAACTGCAAGTAACACGGTAATTCACAAAGGAACATTTTCACTCACTTCGAATAGATTTGATTGACCGGTGCTCTTATCATATTATTCATGAATTGCTGAATGCAAGTTTTTGATGTCATCTTTTTTTGCAGCGATCCACATTCTGCTCCCTTTATTCGATTTAAATCAAAATGGTCTATCGCTCTAGTGAGTTCTTTTATTTTATTTGAAGCCACTGACTGATGCTGCTCCTCATCTTTTTGATAAATGGTTTTATCGAAAAAATCGTATTTTTATTATTCGAAATATAAATAAAAGAAGAAGTTCAAGAAGATTATCATAAATATGGATCTTCTTCCATATCTTTCAAACTGGATGACAAAATTTACAAATTTCTCTAGTATTTGTAAACATAATATTGTTAAATGTCTGTCTAAACCAGAGGTGGGGAACTTGCATTATTAGTATTCATATATTATGAATCTAAAATTGCTTTTTAAATTTAATGTATAAAATAATGCAAAAAAAGAATATAACTTCTTGCTTTCAAATACTTAAGATAAAAATATGTAATTATTAAACTATTAAAGTAATTGATTTTGTGCTTTTCCTCAAAAAATTGTTGTGAATCAACATTTTCGTACTTAACCTAAGTTAAAAATCCTCATGTATCTTATTTAAAAGATGAACAATTGCATGATCAATTGATACTGAGAAGCAATATGATGGAACCTGAAATAAAAATGCTTCCTAAAAATAAAACAGAAGGAAAAAGTCATTAACTGCATTAAAATAATTAAAAAAAATTGCATGTGGCCTTAATGGACAACATGACATTTGTAAACGACCTCTGAACAAAAAAGGTTTCGCACATCTGGTCTAGACATATGTTAAACCACTCTAAATTCAACACTCATGCGTGTGACTCAATAAAGTGTTCATTGCATAGAGGTGTTCACTATAAAGAGGTTACATTCATCTGCAAGAATAAATGGAGACTTTGAAATAGTATTTACAGGTGTTCACTAATGGAGATTTTACTCCAGTGTAATATATCTCTGCTAGGATCTAGCTAGAGCTCAATAAAAAAACTAGTTTAGTTATTATTGCAATAGCGAACTTTTACGATTAAAATTTTATTTTCTTTCATTAAATCAAAAATATTTTTGCAAGCCAATTAACTAAAATTTTCAAAAATATTAAAATGTAGAAGCAAAATGAAAATTCATTCGAGATATACAATATTTTATTAAAATTTTAACATACAGATACTCTTTCAGTGACATTTTCACGGAAGGGAATGTAATCCACAGCATCGATGTCACAGTTAATGTACTTTGAGGTAGCGAATATTTGGTTTATTAGCGAACTTTCAAGCGTAGACTTTAACACGTGAAAGAAGGCCCTTAGGTCGGGACGAGGAAAAAATGTTGACTTATCATGCGTGTGAAACAACACGATTTTAGTGTATATTTTTTCACATACTAGGTCAGCTACTATTTTCCATTGAAAACTCTGTGGCGTTCCTTCTTCTGCGCCTTAATGGCGGCCTTCGTTCTGCGCTTCATCAATCCCTTCGGAAATGATCACCTCGTGCTATTTTATGTGAAGTACAATCATGCGTGGTACTTATTTGAATTGATTCCCTTTGTGCTTCTCGGTGTTTTTGGTGTATTCTTTACTTTAATACTATCATTTTTAATCATTTTCGCTTTTTTTATTCCCAAATTTCTCTTACGCCGTGTTCTTTCCATTTTTGAGCATTACTCGGTAGTGGGATGCAGCCGGTTCGTTAGAGCGGTCTCACGGAATTTTGTGAATTCGGAGAACCGTAAAATATTTATTTATCTATATAGTAAAAATAAGCATCCACAACATCATAATGGTGCTTGTTTAAGCATTATTTTAAAATTTTATTGTGATCAGTTTATTATTTGCTGACAAATTTGAATTTTTTGTAACAGAACCGGCTGACAAAAATTTGAATCCCACTACTGACATTAATCACTTCTAATCACGCTCAACACTGACATTCAGGGTTGCCAACTCGCACAAATAAAAGTAGATAGTTTTGAATAAAAATAGCGCAAAAAATTAGCCAAAATTACAAAGATTTTTATTAGTTTAACATTTATTTAAGATTACCACCAATCTTTAAAAACTTCGCTAGAAGAGGCATATTATGAATTCATATTTTTATATGCTGTTACACTGCAAATTTTTGCAATAACTTCAGAAGAGAATTCATATTCATAATGATTTTTATTTATATTTTTCAAATCACCCTTTATAATCAATAAATATTTTAAGTTTTGTGAATCATGATATTTCGTGCACAAGACGAACTTTTTTTAACTCGCAAATCTCCAAAATTTAACTTCCGCAAATTTTTCTTGATTTCATGTGATTTCTTAGTTTAGTCTTAATAATATTGAATTGACTAAACAAGCGTTCAACTTCAAAACGCATTTTCAATAAATTTTACAAGATCTTAAAAAGCTATTTCTAGCATGAACTTATTTCAAAAAAATTTTAAAGTGCCTGTTTTTCTTCACACCCGTCTCTATGAAGTTCTTCCCACTGAAAATCTACTTTTGTTTAGACAAACTCAGTTCAGGGTTTTCATCTCAAGGCACACCTGGACCGTTTGTTTTGAATTATGAGCAAAGAAGACTTCGTTTTGAATCGAAAAGGGTATCGAAGCAAAGTATCACCCCACTTACTCTTCCCCCATAAATATCCAAAATAAATCTAAACATTTTTCTCAAGCTTAAAAAACTTAAAGGGTTTTTTTCTATTTTTTATTTTAATATACACTAAAAAAAATTTTTTGTTGTGGTGCAAAATAATGTCGTTAAAATAAAATAAAAATACTTACATTTATCAACCTTTTCTATGAATTGCCAACACTGCTACGAATTACCTTTTTGTTTTTCTATTGTAAAGTCTTTAATCGTTAACTGTTGAACACTTTCCTGAGTAATAAGACACAATTATCCTAAAAAATAAAAATTATCTGCTTTAAGTTATGTGAGCACGGGTAATCGCTAAAGTCGGCGTTAATTTTTATACACGCATAACTTATCAAACATATAGTTTTGCAATTTATAACAGTTTCAATTTTTTTATACTAATAAACAAAAACTGTGGTTTAAATATATAAAAGTTAGGTTATTTATTATTATTAACCTGGAAAGACGTAACGTTTGAACGGTGCAGTCTCGTTTTTTCCGTCCTACTTTTTTAACAAATCTCTTGTTTTTTATGATATCTTTTATTATAACAAAATAATGCAGTCTGTAGGTGTTTTTATAATATACAAATTAAAAAATGAATCAAGAATGTGACCAGTTTTATTCTAAAACTTTAAAAGATCAATATTTGTTACAAAAAGTTATCATATAAATATTATTGAAAGCATATTTAACATAAAAAGGTATAATAAAGTTCTTTTGGTATGGTTGGTTAGATACAGTGTTTCGATAACTTAAGGTTTTAGCTTCGATCCCGCATCAAGCCTACTTTCCTCATAGTTCGATACAAACTGCACGTGCTTTTTTGATGAAAACACCCCACGGTATCTTTACCTTTATAAATATGCATAAAAATAATTTTATTGTAACATTATATATACTATATACACGTTTGTATTAAAATTACTTTCAACTAAACTTTGTTTTGCAATTATTAAAATTTCCCATTTTTCAATAGGTAAATTGTCAGCCTATTTATTTGCGTATTCAGTGATTGAAATTTGATTAAATTAAAAATTTAAACAGGAAGCAAATATAAAACGTGCATAAAGTTATTTTTTAATATCATTCCTTTTCAATTAACTATTTATCAATAATATAATTGTTCATGAGTTACCATTTCAAAAGTGCTTTTCTTACTTTATAATTGGAAACAGAGTTTAGTCACTCTAAACCTATAACTTACACTTTATAATTGATAAAAACAAAATATTTTAAAATCGCATCCGCCCTACAAAAATTGTATATTGGACCTGCTATTTTGGGTGCCTTAATACGCGCGCTGGTATGCCCGCTTGCGCAGTACCCTAATGGCTATAAAAATGATAGCCCACCGTTTTAGAAGCAAATTTTCCTATTGAGTGTTCTGGCATAAATTATTTGGTATATAAGTGTTAGGTACACCATTAAATTATTAACCTTCAACAACGTATGCACAATTTCTTTTAATATCTATAAAAAATAATGTTTTTTTCAATATACCTGTCAACGAGTATGAGTAAGGTTGGTTAGATTGGGTTTCGATAACTCAAGGTCTTGGCTTCGATCCCATCAACCTACTCAAAATTTTACTTTGATGCGCCGATTAATCTGTAATCGGTCAAATTGTTTATCATACATTCATCCCTAATCAACTAAAATATCAGAGTGTTTCTAATATATTTTCATAATACACAGATAAATATTCGGCATACTCAACATTTTCCCGATTAGGTTTGTAACCAACACTGAAGAATTTTAATTTTTTTGAAAGTTTCATTTTTAAATGATGTTTTTATGTATTATTCCCTCACTTTTACTGCTAAATTGGTCTGTTCTTTCTAATATGTACTGTTTAACATGATTTTCAAATAAAATAAATTTGTATAATTATTATCAAGTAAAAATGAAAGACCATTAGGAGGGAGGACGCTTTAAACTTTATTGATATAATTGCTTTCTGTACACATATCCTGATTTTACTAAAAGTACTTTTTAACTTTATCAGTTGCAACCTAAGCTTCACTTTTTTTATAAACAATCCTTAATTTAAATGGAATATCTTGCATGAAGTTAATTCATTTTTCGAATGATATTTTATTTATTTATAACCTTTTTTTCATTTCAGGGTGTGATGGGCTCAGCTTTTATAAAAGCAAATCTGTACTGGTGTAAATTTCGCAAATATTCAACTCTTGGACAGTACCCTATTGCCGAAGTATTTTTTATTAATATATTCAACTTTGAATATTTTAAATAGTTTTTGTGTTCTAAATTTTATATACACAAACAGTAGAGTAGGCCGGAATTTGATCGAAGTTTCGAGGGGCAAGACTTTTCAGGATGGGGGAGGGAGAGTGAATGGTTTAGGAGGAAAGGGCAGGAGATGCGAGCTGCCTCTTATCTCGCCTCTGGAGTCTGGATAAACCACTGTATACAGATTTGATAATATTCCTTATTATTATACTGTTGTTCATTTCTTTTTGCTTCTCAATTCACAAGAGATAATAATTTTTTTTTCTTCAAAATTTCATGAATTAGCTAATACTGAATGTAAACTATTCAATTTAGTCAAAAGCTTTCCTTCTTTTTCTCCATTTTGCTTTAAAGTTTATTTTCACTTTTGTCTCTCACGTTCATTTTTGACACTCAGCTCATTCTTTTTCATATCTCTCCTTTCACATTCTAACCACCACAATTTTGGCCTTCCAACTCTTCATACAAAACCTCTCCCATTCTTCTATTTTCCCTGCTTCTTTCGACATGATGATGCCAAGCTACTGTTAAAACCAGAAAGCATGCTAGCTTATCTTCGAGCTGCGGACTTTGTGATATTAGAGAGCCCATCGAACTTCAAAAACATCAATCTTGAATATACCTCGCAAATATTCTAATCTTCAGTTTCCTCCCTATTACATCATTTCTAATTTGGTTAAGTCTTTTTATTTCGAGAATTCTTCTTATCATTCTTATTTCATTGAATGCCCAAAGTGTACTTCTTTTGGACAGGTAGATTTTTGCCTTCAAATTTGTTGACATTCTTTTATCACTCATAATTCATGTGACATCTAAAGGTAATGAATAGTCTAAATCTAAGGTAGTGAGGTCTAAATCTAAATTATTCAATTTAGACAAAAATGATCAATTCTAAAAATGATACAAGAATCCTATTTCATTCAGACATTCGATCATATGTAGAATTTGCAATAGATCTAAGACTAAACTTTGGGTTTGGGGGTTGTAGTTTTAAATTTGAAATCTATATAATTTAACTCTATACTTGTATTACTTTGATGTGAAAAATCATGAATCCATTTATTTCAAATCTAAAAAATTATGTGTAGTAAATCTACATTTGAAAAAATATTGTAATTTAAATTCTATAAGGGTTGCAGAATCAGAGAGAAAATATCTTCCTAAGATGATCATTTTCCCTCTCTAAATATTCAAAAAGATGACTTTGACTCCGAACACTTTTACATTTAAAAATATTTTAAGCTAAATTTTACTTTCGCCTTCCACTAAAGAAGGGTCACTCCATACGCTTACAAAAACTAAACTATTTTTTCCATTTTTAAAATCTTAAAATATCCGACTGCGGCTTCCAAATTTTATTGGATGCCTACCCCAACTCTTCTTGCTTTAAAATCTTCGCCTCCACCCACTTCGATTCTGCAATCCCGTTTGGGTCCCTACTTTGTTATATCATGTGACATATCAACTAAAACCAATGTAATTTAAAAGTATTTCTAAAGCTGGTTCGTTTAAAACATCAAAATGACCTTTTTCAAAATTATTGCTTTGAAAAAATCTTTCATAGTGACTTTTGTAACTTGCACGTTTTACTTATTTCTATTGAAAATTCAGTATAATAATATTTTTTTACATGAGAAATAATTTATTTAAATTTTAATATATGCAACTTTAAAAATATAAATATATTGACTTTTCAATCAAAATTGACTATATAAATATATTGACTTTTAATTCAACTTCAAGATAGCTAACTTTTCACTTTTCGATTTTAAAGTATGTGTAGATTTTAACGTGCAAAACAGTGTCACGAGTAGACGTGTTCAAAGTCCAGTCGCCATAATATCCAGACTAGGACTGGACTAGAAAGACTATACTTTGAACCCGACTATAATATCTACAGACCAGATAGGACCGGTTACAGAAATTAAGACCGGGTCGAAATTTATCACTTGGACCAGCTTTGAACCGAACCGTCAACAGGTCTAGTCATCAGTTCGAGGCCAGGAAAAAAATTCGAGCCCACCTAAATTTCGTCACAATGAGTTTTTATTTAAACTTGGAAGAGGACATAAACAGGTAAAAAGATAGAAGAAATAAGAATGTGAGTGTTACTTGTTTGCTTCATTTAACTGTGAATTATGAACTAATTTGCCCGAACGTGCAATGCATAGCTGATGAATTTTCAATCAGCGAAACAAGTTTTGCACAAAGAACATGTGTATGCTTTCTTCACACACAAATATTACATTTGGTGACTGGTCATTCCAATTTATTTTAAACTAATCGTTTACTTTAATAATAATTTTCATAAAAGTTTGTTTCCTTGCTGGTTAGTTCATTATTTACTTGCCTAGTTGTTTCTTATTTAATAAAAATTACTATCTTATAAGTTATATCTATTCTAATTATATCATTTAGTTTTAATTTAATTATTGTCAGATATTTTGAACCAATTAATTTTGGTCAATTCACTGTGAACGCCCGATGCTTACTTCATTACTTTTAAATATCCTTCATACTATTGTATTTCATACTCTATTGTATTCTTCATTTTTATATTTAGGTCTTAGTAGTCACTCTTGTCACGTGCATCATTGCTTTTCCTAATCAGTATACCAGGTGGGTTGATTTTGCAATTTTTCACAATTACAACTTGATTTTTTGCGCTTATCTTAGACAGAGTACAAGTGAATTGATTGAACATCTCTTTCAAGAATGTAGTCCCACTGATATCTCTGACTTATGGTATTTTGCACTCTTATTTTTTATGTTAAATATTTTCAACACTCTGAATTCTAATTAAAAACAAAAAATCTTTTTGATCATGTTAAATTACGTTATTTCTTTTCAATTTTTTTCGAAATTTTGATATGTTTTTTTAAATATGTGCAAAATAAGTGAAGTTAAAAATAGGAAATTTCTTTTCGAACTGTAACGTAGGCCATTACTACCTATAACCAGTAGTGGGATTCAAAATTTTTGTCAGCCGGTTTTGTTACAAAAAAAAGTCAAATTTCTCAGCAAATAAACTGTTCAGTTTTGATTATTTCCCAATAAAATTTAAAAATAATGGTTAAACAAACATCATTATAATGATGTTGTGGGTGCTTATTTTACTGTACGGTCTGTACTATATTGATAAATAAATATTTTACTGTTCACCGAACTTACAAAATTCCGTAAGACGGTTCTAACGAACCGGTGCGAACCGGCTGAATCCCACTACTGCCTATAACTAATTATGGCACTGCACACCCACGATTAATTAATGTGGTAGTAGTTTTGCCTTGAGCGCTTTTGTATTAAAAGAATACATTTTTTCTTGATGAAATTTTAGTGACTATCGCAAATCATATGTGAATCTTGCTCCAAACATGGGTCCTGGGGTGAAGCAATCTCTCTGGCTTCTAATGTTTGCCTTAATCTTCAAGTCCGTCATAACGGTCTTCACATTTGGAATAAAGGTTTAGTATTTTTTCAATATTTTTCATGATAATTTTAATTCAATTTATTTCTGTAATTCTTCAAGTAATTTTTCTATCTTAACGTAAATACTAATATTTTTTTCTACAAGACCCTATAAAATCCAAATTTTTCAGGTTTTCCAATAATAACGTTTTCCGTTTTTTCCAACCCTGCCTATGTAGCACTGTTTTAAGGGTAAACGACATCTTTGTTTTGAATCTCTCTATATAGTATATTGAATTCAATAAAGTGTCACAAATTTTAAGAGTATGTGCCACTAGGGTCTTTCTGAAATGTGTGTATCCGTTCAAGTTAATCCTTTTTCTTTTTGATTCTCCAGGTTCCTGCGGGTTTGTTTATTCCGAGTATGGCTATTGGTGCGTGTGCAGGAAGGCTTCTAGGAGTGTCAATTGAACAATTTATATTGTAAGTTTTGCTTGCCACTTTTTTCCATTATTCAATATACTATACTTCTTTCTTGAAGACAAAATTCAAAATGTTACAAGATAGATGGGAAAAAATATCGCATAGCGTCAATAAGAGCGACTTTTATCCCCCCCCCCCCGCTGTTTACATTCAAAAAATTTATGCAAAAGCTAAATTATTTTTCTTTAAAGATTTGAATTGTTATTCTACGTAACATCAATTAACAGTAATTTTGTCAATTGCCTCTCTTTGGTAGTAAACGAAAGAAGAAGAAATGAAGAAATTTGTCAAAAGTTAGGATAGAGTTGCGGTCAATTCTGATTATAATCATAATCCCAGAAATTCCTAAAATCGTAATCATTTTTATAATAAAAAAAATCCCAAATCAGAATCAAAATAAGCATAGAGAACCCCAAAATTCAGATTCTCTCAATAATAATTCTAACGCTGGAAGCTTCGCTGGTAGAACGAGCAGAGTTTTTGAGAAACTAATAAATGAGACAATTAGATTAAAATTCGCATACAGAGTAGAAACCAGGGGTAGAGCAGGATTTTTTTTTCATTCTTACAGCCAGAAGTCTATTAAACCTGCCCTTTAGTATTTGACAGCTATGACGAACAACGATATGCATATTTCACTTAATCATGAATCATCACAAATGATGATCCAGTAAGCTACTGGAAACTAAAGCAATCCATCTTTACACTGATAGCTAAATCATATGTAAATATCTACAAATATGTTTTTTACTGATCAGAATTTTGGAAATAAAAAAATAAGAATCATAATCAAAGTTTTAATTAAAAAATTCAGAGAATCAGAATTGGATCTAACCCAGAGCCCGTGCTAACCAAAATGGGGGAGGGGGGGGGCGTTCAAAGGGGCTGAAACTATACATTATGAAAATACACATTATAAAATTTTCCTTTCTAGAAGCAAATTCGATCAACATCGGAAACAAGAGCTAAATAAGGTTATAAAAGTAAGGTGATGAGGATTGAGGAGTATAATTAACTATTATAAAACAAAAGTGAAAGAAGAAAATCATTTTATTAACAATATATCAATTCTAGAGTAATAAAGCAATTAACACGTCAAACATTCAGCCTTCTTGACTTTTCGTTGAAATAGTTCAAAAACTCTTCGAATGTTACTTTTTCGGTAGATTTTCTTGCTTGGGATAGAATTACCAAATTTTATTTTCTTTCGTTTAGCATTGATTATCGTGAAGGAGTGAGAACTCTTTTAAGGGTCGAAAAACTTCTCCCACTGGATGCAGTGCTGATTCCTATTGTTAGAGCAGCTTAAAATTCATATACTCAAAAAATACTCTAGACAATTTTATAATATATTTATTGAAACTACCAATGTTCAAAGAAAAGACTTCTTCACAAGCGCTCTTTATCGGTTGTAATTCATTTAAAACATTAGACATTTCAACATCACCAGGGAAATTTTTTCCTTCCATAAAACTTTTGAAAACCTAGTTTTTTTTCATTAAAAAACAATAATAAAATATTTGAAAAAAACACATATATTATTGAAATGCCATATTACCGTACACTGAGAAGATAAAATGTTGTAGTCTGTTTTGATATCTAAAAGACTGCACAATGGTTTTATTTTTTCATATTTCTGAAAATTTTCTCTTGAGCTACGCATTAGGCAGTTAATCGCATCAATAATTGAAATGTTGTGATCATCAAATCTTAAAAATTTTCATGAAGAAAGCTTAACCTACTGAACAATTTAATTTAAAAACTGTTTTTACCTTTTTGAAATTTCGTTTATAACTGAATCAAGACACTCAAAATATATTTTTTTGAGCTTTTCAATTTCAGAAATGTTTTCACCTGGATGAGAACCAACAGTAGTATCAACTATGAAAACGCTTATTTTTTGAGGAATATTTTTTTTCCTTTGAGAAGGTGTATTTTTCAAGCATAAACTTTTTGAGATTTCAAACAATTTTTCAAAATCTGTTTCCTTTTGTCTTTCTCCTTTCAAAATATTCAGCGTAGCATCAATCAAGCTTTACTTGATCCCATCGTCATCTTTTGAAACCGCCTCTGATTTCTTGATTTTAAGGTACTCTTACATCAAATTTCTTATTGTCGTCCGCTTTTCTGAAATCGAATTCAAATTACTATGGTTGCTCTACGCTTCGATGACTTTTGGTAAAAAATAAAAAAATTTACCATTTAATATCATAAACCATTTTATATTTGACTGTACTTTTTGTTTTTTAAATAAAATGTTCTTACAATTTACCTTTAAAATTGGATAAATTTTTTATCAATTCATTTTTCAAAAATTTAAAAATCTTTTACTAAATTTTTTTCTATAAAAATTATCTTTACTAATTTGATTTTTATAAATAATATTCATTTCAAGATGAATTTTTAAATGTCACTTTTTTACTTTAAAAAATCAATGATTTCACTATTTTTGGGCCAATTTTTAACTGCCCTATATTTAGGCTTAAAGTAAAACAGGAAAATGCATGTTTATTTTTCTGGTTACTTTAAGACGCAATCATTCCGAAATTTTCTTTCTTCGAGACATTTGTCAGGCAGAAAACACGTGCATAACTCCCGGGCTTTATGCTATGGTTGGCGCTGCAGCAGTTCTTGGAGGAGTTACACGTATGACTGGTAAGGAAATAATTTTTTCCCTTTGCGATGTATTAGGCTTTACAGCAGATAGACCTTTTTCAAAACTAGCATCCTTTGATTTAAGTATAAAGAATAAACATATATATGGAAATATTTAATAATAACCAATAAAGTATGATGTAATAATGTAAAATTTGATAACATTTGTAACTTACAAATACCCTTACCTCATTTTAGGTCATAAGCAAGATTTTAATGGATTTTTTTGTTAAATCGTCGAATATTTTGCATAATTTGATTCGTTTAAAACATGGCATAAGTGTTAGTTTTTCATAGTGAAGTTTTGAAAAGTTTACAAAAATAATCTACAGTCAGATTTTTCTAAATTTGTGTGTGTGTTTGTTTTTTAGAACAGTTGAAGAAAAAAGCATTTGAAGTCAAATGAATTTTATTATTTTTAAAAATAAGGTTCTAGTTTTATGCATTTTTTGCTTCTTTGTCGCGTCTTTTCTTTAATTGATAAAAAGTGCCTTCTTATTCCGAAAAGGAGTCGTTGTCGTAATATTATTGCGACTCCGATTTCATTAACCCTCGCTTGACGGACGTATAAAATATAACACGGATGACGGACTCTATGACATTTTTGTCCAATTTTTTTTTCTTATCTATTACGATTACAAATTTTTTTTAATATAGTTTAGTATTTAATAGTTGTTTTTCTGTTGTTTAACAAAATAAAAACTAAATATTAAAAAATCTATGGAAGTTTTTAATTTTTAATTTAACGCCATCTATATTATTATGAAATTAGTATAAAAAACATAATAAATTTTGAGTTAGATTATTTCAAAAGCTACTATAGTACTTAGCATAATAATTATTAATTTTTATATATAGCAACGATCAAAAAGTTTTTCGGTTGAGAAAAATCATTCTTTTTCACAAATTAATTTGTAAGTAAATTTTCTTTATTTAACCGGACTTTGTTTTTTTTGGTGATTATATCATACAAAATTTATATTACAACTTTTTGCTGTAAATGTATCAAAAATTGGTATAAAGCATAAATAATTTCTTTCATTGATTCACGTCATAAATACTTCAAATTTGTAATGCAATGACATATGCCATAAATATTGAGCAATGGTATGATGAAAGGTATCGAACAATTGTGATAAATTTGCGTCATAGTATCTTTATATTTGAAATGCCACATATCGTGTCATAAATAAACTTGGCAATGTCATGATGAGATTTGTTATTGGGATTGATTTGTTTATTGTATAAAAGATATGAAGCTATGAACAACATCAATACGCGTTGTGATGACGTTTCTCTTCAATTTGTCAAGAATAATAAGCAATAAAGGATCATAAACGATTTTAAAAACATTTTATATATGTATGTAATTTACTTCTTCACTTCTGGTCTCTTTGCGTCATAGTATCTTTATATTTGAAATGCCACATATCGTGTCATAAATAAACTTGGCAATGTCATGATGAGATTTGTTATTGGGATTGATTTGTTTATTGTATAAAAGATATGAAGCTATGAACAACATCAATACGCGTTGTGATGACGTTTCTCTTCAATTTGTCAAGAATAATAAGCAATAAAGGATCATAAACGATTTTAAAAACATTTTATATATGTATGTAATTTACTTCTTCACTTCTGATCTCAACTATTCAAACCTTGTACCATTTTGATCACTTTGTTTCACGCTCAAACTCGTGTTTCTTATTTCTTGAGCCGTGCGTTTTTTCTCACTTGGAATAAATTGATTTTCATTCTTTCCTTTATGATGTCTTCTTCTTCTTCTTTGTCTACTGACTCCTTCTCCTCCTTCAATAGCTTAGACACCGAATCTTCTATATCTTCTTACACAAGTGAAGAGGAATTACTTGATGAAACTTTGGTTGCTCCCGATGCAACAGAGTATACTAGAGACCCGAAACATCAAGGAGCAGGGAGACCTGAAAGCTTAAATATTCGAAATATTGTTCTGGAACCTCCTGGTCCTAAAGGATTGGCTAAAAATATGAAAGACATTTTATCGATCTTCAAACTCTTTTTTAATTTTGAATTAATTTCCTACATTTATGCGAAAACGTTGCACAAGATGGAAGCCAACTATAAGTAAGATTTTTAATTGTTTAGATAGGATTTTAATTATTTCCCAAATTTTAGATCCCCGTGTCCTAAATATGCACAACTACTTCACTCATACAAAGTGTTCAAATTACATCATCTATTATCCTATTTCGGAGCGTTGATATATATTGGGCAAAATGGGGATCAAAAAATAAAAGTTTCAGAATTATTCTCGAAATCTGGTTCTCCATTTTTGAAAGCTTCTATTGGACGAGATATTTTTATCCTTGTCCATGTTTTTTTACGATTTGATGACAAGGAAAAACGTGATGCTTCTGATAAATTGAGTCCTATCCGAAAGATTCATGATCATTTTTTCAGTATTTTTTCTTGTTATTGGACACCACACTCCACTGTGACGATTGATGAGCAATTAGTAACATTCAGAGGTAATTGTTCTCTGAAAATATATGATCCCAAAAAGCCAGGTCACTATGGAATCAAGTTTTATCACCTGAATGATGCAAAGTTTTTTTACTTTTTGAAGCCTGAAATATATGTTAGCGGTTTGGAGGACAGAGCTTATTTCTCAAGTTTCAAAATCTGCCAAAGATTGATTCAAGAAAGCAATATTCCTACTGGGTGCGGCGTCTATACCGATAGATTCTTCACAAGTCATCAACTTGCTGTATGGTGTACTCAAAAAAGCTTGTCTTTGTGCGGCACAGTTACATCAAATAGACGATTCGTTCCAACACTATTCAGACCAAAGCACTTGAAAACATTGAAGTTAAAAGAATGTGAGAGTCTTTCAATTTATTCAGACTACGTTTCTTTATCAGCGTATATACCGAAAAAGCATGCTACTCGTAACTTCAAGGCTGTATATATTCTATCTTCACAACATAAAAATGTAAGAATCAGCAATGTTGCCTCTAAACCTGAAAGTTTGTTGGCTTACAACGAATCTAAATGTGGTGTAGACGTTGCTAACAAAATGATAAGAACTTATAGGTCTTATAAACCTAATCGTAAGTGGACACATGCTGCGTTTTCTAATTATCTGGATATTTCAGTCATGAATACCTGGGTAATTGCAAGGTTCAACACTCCTAATGAATTTCCATCTTCAAAACAGAGTGGTAGAAAGTATTTTATCAAAAGACTTGCTTTTTATCTATGTGAAGAAGCAATGAAAGTGAGAGCCCAACAGTCTGAATTACCGGTGGAGACAAAGTACTTACTTGCACATTATGGGTATGATCAAGCAACTGAAAATCAGCCTTCATCATCAAAAAGAGCATCTTGCTCAAAATGTATTTCGAAGAGAAGCCGTACAGCTAGAAGGTGTGAGAAATGTGGAGTCACTGTGTGTAAAAATCATTCAAAAACGTTATGCTCAAATTGTTGCTAGTTTTATTTTAACGCCATCTTCAAAAAAAGTACAGTTTTATTCTTTTTATTCAAAATAAATTTTTTTGCCTTATCTTAAGAAAAATCAAATTTTACCATTATTTTCCTTGTTTTTTTTACTATATTTACATATAAATTTGGTAAAAGTTTTGTTTGTTAAATTTTTGGCTATTGTTAAATAACTGACCGATGCGTCGAAAAAGCATTGAGTCCGTCAAGCGAGGGTTAATAGTTATATTCATATATGTTAGATTAAAATATAAATTCATAGAATCTCTTTTTAGCGTGCAACATTACAGAAACGTGACATAAAATGTTTATCATTTTAGTTCAAGCCTTGCATTTTTGCAATCCATAAAAGAATGAACATTTTTATGTTATGTTAAAATTAATTTGTAAAGGAGCAAAACTAAGTTTATGAGTACAAAGTTTTTAAAAAAATCAAAAAAAAATCTTAGGATAAATTTAGTTTATTAATCATATCCGTTGTCTTAGATAAAAAGGTTATAGACAATAATTTGGAAATCTTTCTGAAGACAATGCAAGAAAGACACAAAACTACAAATAAATATCTAAAATTCAGGAAATCTTTCAACGACTATCTTAAATTAACATTCAAAAAAGACCTTGAAATATGGTATATGTCATCAGACTTGTTGGATATTTATAATATTTGAAACAGAAAAGTTGATGTCACATAATTATAAATTTTTAAAGTCTTAGTCGCAAAATTTTTAATGGCTAATGTTAAAATTTTTTACATAAATGGTTTTGCAGCCTTAAAAATTACAAATAATGGGTGTAGTCGGGTCGCAAATATTTTTCGGATTCCACAAACCTGTACCATACTACCATTAATACTTAGTGGTGTACTAATGAATCCGGTCGGAGGGCAAATCAGGAGTTGGAGATTTTAAAAGGATAGGAGTTTTTAAGATAGGATAGGCATCTGTTATGTGGAATGCTGTCTATATTGCTTACAGGACGAGTTTTCGCTTTCTTGAAATGCCTGAAACGCACATAAGGTTATAGCCCTTTTCAAGTCCATTGTTTCGGTAATAAAAATATAGGAGTTTTTTATATTAAACACAAAGTCACACCAAATGACAAAGCTAAAAGAGAGATATTTATGCATAAAAAAGTGTTCACTTTATAGAGGTGCTAATGAATTAAGAAATTTTTTGTAATTTATCTTTCCATATGCATTTTGTATACTTTGATTACTCCGTTCAGCAGATTGTCTATTTCTTGTATTGATTGAAAAGTAAATATCTTTGGATAACATATATGTATCTTTATACTTCTTGATTCAGCGATTTTATTAAATTTCTAAAAATAAATCAATATAAGGAGAGTTATTTATTGTTGTTGCAATGAATGCTAGTAAAATCATTGAATAGCCCTGCTGTGATTAGATGGCTTATAAACACGTAATGAAAGCTATAATTTGGAAAATAATATTTAAATTGAAAATATGCCTCAACCAGGCATCATAAATGACGAAGTATGATCTTTTTTAAAGAAATTAAACGGTGCTAACACCGTTAGAGAAAATTACTCAGAAATAATGAAAAAAGTCTTGGAAAATTGAATTTAATGAGAGAAGAAGATTAAAAATAACAGATAAATCCAACATAAAAGATAATAAAGCCAAACATAAAAAAATTGTAAAAGTTCGCTATAAATTACATGCAAAACTTTATCTTACTTTAAAAAATATAAAATAGTTTATGTATTATAAGCAAAGGTAAAGCAATTTGTTTTTCAGACTTATCTCTTTATTTTATCTTAATTCTCGAAATTTTATTAAATTTAGCTTAAATGCTCAAAAATATCTAATGTCTACAACATTGTGCCTTCAAAATATTTCTTTCTAACTTAAAAAAAGTTGGGAAAAAAGATCCTTTGAGCTTCCCTTTGAGGACCACAATTTTGAAAAGATGTTTTTTCTAATCAAATTTTATAAGTTTTGAGAAGATAGGTAGTATCTAAATTCTACTGGGTATTTATTCTACCCCCTGAGTCTAAGTTTTTCTTACAAAAAAAATGAACCTTACTTCGTTCTTCTTTGTTCCTTTTTGTATCAATATCTGTTTTCTAATTGATACAAAAACCTATCGTAAATTTGGTTTTTTGAACAAAATATTTGTGAATAGACCCTCGTTAAGTCGAACTACATGGGGGAGAAGGGTGTCCGACTATGCCGATTGTCCGACATAACAGAGGGTCTACTATATATATATATGGTAGAAAAAAATATTTCAAATTGGACGAATTTATAGCCACAATAAGCTCTGGAATAACGTCAAAATTTAGAATGACCGCGAAACTATACCTATGGAGTAAAAAATTAAATGGCTGCTTGTAAGCCAAAGCGAAATTAAAAAAGTCAATGAAAATGACCCCTTGTAAGCCTATGAGGGCAAACATTTGTATTCTCGGTCACGGTCCGACTTATCCGATATCCGAGTTATCAGGGTCCGAGTTAACGAGGGTCTACTGTAGTCTCAAAAGCTAAATAATTAAAAAAATTAGCCCTTAAAGAAAGCCTACTTCTTTATATATTTATCCTTCAATTTATGTTAGAATCTTTTAAATTAATGAAATCAAACGATGGGGAATGCTGATGGGGATTTGAAGATTAAAGCCTACTTCTTTATAAATTTATCCTTCAATTTATGTTAGAATCTTTTAAATTAATGAAATCAAACGATGGGGAAATAAATTTTTTTTTCAAAATTTTCTTAATGAAATTTTTTATAAACAGAGTTTTAAGAAAGTTTTTTGCATTTTTGATGGACTCCTAAAATCTCTTTGTTTAAGCGAAAACTACTGTACATTTTTAGCGACCTTTATGCCTTTCAGCGCCAATGGGACACCATTGTCGCATAAATCAAAAATCATCTTGACATTGGTTTTCTTACATTAATCGTTTGCTTTTCTTTTTATCAGTTTACATATAACTCAAAGTATACGATTTCACTATTATTCGACTCTTGTGACCCAAATGGTTAAAGCAGTTATAGTCAATTGCACAAATAGAAATTCCAATTGCATAAATAAAATTTTTTGATTGCCATCAAGTTTATTAGAAAAATGTGGAAGAAAGTTTCATTCAAAAATGTATTCAAGCTAAAAAGTATATTCTAAATTATTTTTGTCGATTACTTATGGAATTTATTTTTTCCCCAAAGAAAAGCATATTTTCTAAATATTTCTACTCAGTAAAAATATTGATGTGTTATTCTTGCTTCCATATTCACCTCATATGAATCCCATTGAAAAGCTGTTTTTGTATAAAATCAAGATTAAACAAACTGATACAAGAGCTAATAATGTGAACGAATTAAAAAGACATTTTTTGTATCAAATTTTTGAGTGTCTGTAGCAGTTTTGTTTCTGGTAGTAGTACTCCTCAAGGTTTTATAGTTCTATCTGGGAAAAATTAATCCAGTAAGCAATCGTCAAGAAAAAGTTTAATCCAGCTTGAATAAATCTTTGAATGTATAATTTTTTGCATTTTACCCATAAACTTGTTGGCAAGCCAACTTTTTATTTACTTTCCAATCGAAATTTCTATTTACGTGCAATCGAATTAGAGGAAAGAGAGGGTAGAAGATGATCATTGCTTCTTGATTTCTTTAGTTTCCTTGGTTGTGATCATGTTTGAATTGACGGGCGGCTTGAACTACATCGTTCCTTTGATGGTTGCCATCATGACTGCAAAGTGGGTGGGGGATGCTCTGGGCAACGAAGGCATTTATGACGCCCACATCCGCCTCAACGACTACCCCTATCTCGATAGCAAGGAAGAGTTCATTCACACGAGCATCGCTGCCCAAGTCATGCGCCCAAGGTGCCGCTTCTTTATCTTAACATTTTGTGGGATTTGGAATAAAGTGTTCTTTTTCGCAGACGAAATGATCATCCGTTAGTGTTGCTCACGCAGAACAGCATGAAGGCCGACGAGATTCGTCAAATACTTCAACAGAACGAGTTCAACGGCTTTCCCGTTGTCCTTTCCAAGGAAAATCAATACCTTGTCGGCTTTGTCACAAGAAAAGATTTGACGAAAGCACTGAGTAATTATTTTTTTTAATGAGCCCCGAAACAAATTTTATGAGCCGATGCACAAATGTCGACCCATGGTCGTGACGTCTTCAAACGGATTAGTTTGTTTGTTAGTTGTTAATTCAGTTGAATAGTCCGTAATCTTGTGTAATAGTTATTTAATTGTTTAGTCAGATAGTTACATATCCTTTTGGTTAGATAGCTTAGTTAGTTGATTGAGTATTATGATTCAATAAAATTATCTCCTCTTCAAACGCATGTCGAAATTATGCCCACCTGTAATTTCTCCTGAAACCGAGTAAAAAAGTTTTGATGCTAGATTAAACGCGAACCTTTTTAACTTTGATGTCCTCCACCTTACGAAATGAGAAAGTATTTAAAAATAATTTTTGGAAAATATCGATGTAGTCTATATGATTAAAATTTGAATTCATTTGTCGTTTATATTTATTCAATATACTTTTTATTAGTAGAGTTATCGATTTCAATCTAACTAAAAATATTTAATGTTGATTATATCTTCGATTGTAACCATGTTTTGTGTGGGTAAGTGGATTATATCAGAAAAAGAATAATTTTATATGAATCATGTGGATACTACTATAAGTATTTTCAAGTTTTCTTTTGACTACTCTCAATCATTTTCTCGTATTTTCTTTGTGAATTACGTTGGTGTATTTTTTATACGTGATCCACTGCGTTATATCAGAAAATGTTTACATTAATTTAAACCGGGGGTCTTCTATTTAATTTTTTGTGTACTTTTATATTTTTCATCCAACTCGATGTGATGTTTAATGTCCCTTTAACTCTTGACGACAAAGTCAAATCTTTATATTGGTAATTGAAAAATTAAACAAAAGTGTTTAAGAAAGGTTACATTTTTCTAATAGAGGTGGTCTCTTTTGTTTAGTAATATTTTATTTTAATTTTAGACCGCTCTTCTTAAAACTATTGATGAATCCAAAGTAGAATGCTTAATTGTCACACTTTTTAAGCGTAAAAAATGGCAAATGTCTTGTTATGTGTCGACTAGTGTTTATTCCACTATTGAGTTTAAGAACACAGATTCGTATTAACCCTTAGAAAACAAGAATTTTGACGACTAATTTTCTGCTTTCTTTTTCGATGCACTTTTATATATTTAAAGCAGGTTATTTTCTTTGAAAGGATATTTGTGTCGCACTACTTCTCGATGTGTTACGTATATTTTCGTCAAAAACTTTTATTTTTATAAATGTCACTTAAAATTCCTCAAAGCCATTTACAATTAGGTATCCAATCACTGCTGAGTTGCAATATGAGCAACTCATTTTTCATCTGGGTTTTTACAGTACTTTTCTTTCATTAATCTTTTCCTAGATATGCCAAAGTATTATCAAGATGGCGGCAACGGCGCAAGTTTGGTCAATTTTTCCTACTACGATTCCATCGATCCTGATGGAATGCTCTACAATGACTCATCTACCCTTTCAGCGTCTTCCTCCAGCGTTATCAATCTTAAACACATCGTTGATTACGTAAGTTTGATACCTCTTTCATTGTGCTTTCTCTGCAATCCAAACTGCTTTAAAAGGTTGGTTAATGAATCAAGCTTTGGAAATTTTTTGGGTTTAAATATCGTACCCTAATCTGAAATAATCGTATATAAATCAAGTTGCCGATTAACGGTCAGAGTCGACTTTACAAAAATAAAATCGTCTGCGTTTATCAATGCTCTTTCCCGTTAATGATCAGAATAATCAGACGATATCTAATGTAAAGCAGAAGATTTGTATTGAAGAGCTTTGATAAACGCAGACGATTTTATTTTTGTAAAGTCGACATGGGCGTTAACGGGTTTCTTCTGCTTTACATTAAATATCGTCTGATTATTATTCTGGTCGTTGGCGGGTTAAACGGGATCCTATTTAGCTAGTACTGACTGCCTGTTTCTAGATATGCTCGTTAATATATATCTTTTTTATTTTAAGTCACCAACCACTGTGACAGATCAAACACCAATGGATACAGTGATAGACATGTTTCGTAAGCTTGGCCTCCGTCAAACTCTTGTGACACATAACGGCAGACTTCTTGGAATCATTACAAAAAAAGATATACTACATCATATGAATGAAATGAAATATTTTTAAGTTTCTTTTTAAACTCCTCTTATTCGCAAAGTTATTTTATATAGCACACACGTTATTGTTTTTTTCCAAATCAATGTAGATACATTTTATTGTGCTTGGTATTTAATTTTAAAACGTGAATCAAATCGCTCCAGTCTTTTATGAAACAAATTTTCTGACTTTTTCTTATACTTCATGTTTGTGATATCTCTACATCCATGCTCTACACTGTTGAGAAAAAAATACTCATTCCATTAAATTAATTTTTGAAGTTTAAGTATTTGCAAAACATATCATATTTTTTGTAGCGTAATGTAAGGTATATTTCCCAACTCCTGAATAAGCACCAAACTTTTGTGAGCTTCATTTTCTTGGATATAGATCCATTAATTCTTTTAGTGGATTTTAAAATTATTTTTAGAAGCCCTTTGATCTCATTTACATGAGTGAATTCCAATCATTTTTATAATTTGCATCAATATGTAATTGCCTACAAGACTTTTGATTACATTTCCTTGAATTTTCTTCTTAAATTAATATTTTTAAACTGACAAAATCTTTGTACATTGGTTTTTTCTATTAGATAAACAAAAAATGTCACTAGCTATTAATGACCACGCTTATGCATAGGCATATTTTTAAAGAGTATAAAATTGGCAAAATAGCAAAAGGAGAGAACTTTTCCCGTCTTGTAATTCTTAGATTTTTTACTGTTTTAATATGTATAAATGATTTTAAATAAAATGATGTGCCTAGCTTGATGAACAATAATTTATTTTGAAAATCATACGTAAGAATCGTATTCAATAGATTAAGAATAATGTGTCAGTTTATAATACGTTAAACATATAAAAAAATTTTTTAATTAAAGTGCTGTTACAAACTCGAAACTGGCAGTAAATTAATTTAGCGATGAGCAGTCCTCCAATAGTGCTCGATCAACGTTGGCTTTTTCTATCCTGATTTATCACCAAAACTACCACAATACAAGGCTGGATAATAATTTTTAAAAACAATTTTCGAAACAGTTTAATTATATTTATCTTCAAAAAAGCTTACTAAATAAGGATATAGCAAAAAACGCACATTTTAAATAAGTACCTTGGATATTATTGCTGTTTTTATACAATCTTTAATTTCATAACTAAAATAACAAAATTGTAAAAAAAAAGAAGGAATTTAGAGCCCATTTTACTATATTGTAAATATAATACAGAGAATACACAAAATTAAGAGCCGTCAACATATTACCAGTACACAAAAAATGAAACCTTATTTAAAAGCCAAAAAGTTATGCCCGTATTAAATAGTGCACACACACATCCAAATCTGACAAGCTAATCAAAAAAGGTTAGGCAGATTTTTAAACTAGTGCATAGTTTATTAGATCTGTATCTACGTTTTAGAAACGATTATGATGGGTGAAGAAAACAGAATGGGAATATGAAAACCATTCTTATTTAACACTTTGAACATTCTACCAAAAAAATTCACTGATGCATTGCAGTATGTGATGGATAAATCCCTCGCGCGCCTAATCGTGTTGTAATTGGATAACTGACAGACTAATATCAAGAAATTGGCATAACTCTTAAAAATCATATTTTAATCATGTCAAATTTTGTGTCAGAGTCGAATTTTAATCTATTTAAAGAATTTCGAATTTTAAGACTCGCACCTTATATTCTCATGTTGAATCCTATAGAAAACATATGAGTAATTATTAAAAATGAAGTGAAACAAAAACTTGCTGAAAAAATGCCTTTACTTTTAGAACAGAAAAAAGTTTCTGAATTACCAAGATATGAATTCAGATTTAGTGAATTGGAAAAAAAATATTTCCGAATAAAGTTATGCCTGATTCATTACAGTAAATCTATGGCAAAAATCAAAATTTTAAACATGAAATGTCTTTTTTTTTAATTCAGTTAAATAAAATATTCATTTAATATAAGGTTATTATTTCCTTTATTTCATTATATTTGAATTTACTTAGTGCCAATTTGAACTTGAAAATGTAATATACTTTGATCAAAATAAATGAAAAAACTTTTTTTTCTTCTTTAAAAAGTAATTTAAGATATTAACAAACAAAATTTTTGGTACTTTCCTGTTATCGCCCCACCACCCCAAAATGTTATAAAACATGTATTAAAGTACACAAATGTATTAAAAAAAACAAGTGAAAATCTTTTAATCTGTAGGTGGATAAAATTCAACCATATCAAAAAGGTTAAAACGATACAAGAATATTTATCGTGGTAGAAGAGCGATGGGTGGTGGGGCGATAACAGGAAAGTACCAAATTTTTTAATATTCTTAGTACCAATTTGAACTTGAAGAGGTTTAGGTGCACAAATATAATTTATTTATGATGCGTGCTGTTAGTTTTGCCAGGTATGTCAAGAAGTAGTTCTTTTGCACTTAGAGAGGTCGCTTAGGTTAACTCCAAAACTAAACTGTGGTTGGCGCAAGGAAGCCCTAAGCTTCAATTTATGTCTAATCTTTATTTGTTTTATTACTGCATGACTGACCATCACAAAACCTTTGCATTAACTTCAATTATACTAGCCTTCTTTATATAAAATCCTTGTTTAGAAGTCATGATATTAGTAAGAGATTTCATTTATACAGTCAATGAGATCATCTTTAGCAAGATCATTATCACTAATGCAATCTATATTGGAAAAAATGATTGTCAATCGAATTTTTTACTATGATATTACAGATATAGTCATGAAAGAGTTTTGAAGAGTAACCAGATGTGTGCACAAAATCATGTCTGTGATAATTTAAACAAGTCTTTGCTACCAAAAACTTCATCTAACATTGGAAAGTTTGCAAAGCTTTCGGTTTCCAAACCTTCTTTTCCGCAGTGGCAGTTTAGTCAGAAAATCTGAAGTCTTTCTGAAGCATGTACAATCTTCAATAGCCAAATTTACTTCATTTATATGGTTAAAAATAAATAAACTCTATATAAAGTCTCGAATTGTTCTGAAAGTGAATTTAGATATTAGTTCAAATAAACCCTAAATTCAAAATTCCTGCTCTTGAAAGCCAATGAACTTCTGTTTGGTAAAGAAGTTCATATTCTGCTCCACTTCTTAACAAAAAGTTATCAATCACAATAAAATCTGATTAATCAGAGCGGGCGCCATGCAAGCAAAATAACGTGTACTTATAAGAAATTACTTACATAAATAGAAACCAGAAACACACATGTTATCAATGGTGGAAAAAGCTTTAATAAATGTAAACTTCTCGTATGTAAGTTTATCTCGTATGACGCTATACAGGGATCAAAGTGTTTTTCGCAAATTTATGCAAGGAAAGAAACAAAGCCACCGCTTGCTATTCATTCCAACTTTAATTAAAGGTTATCATTTTATTTTAGTTGTTTTAACCCTATCAGTGACAGGGGGGGGGGGGACTAAAACTTCTCTTGTACAAAATTGGCTACATCTTTTGCCACCATACTTCGTGACATTTCCTAAAATTAATAGCTGCATCTTTTGATACCATTTTCATGGCAGTTGAATGACCTTTTCATGCCTAAATCTATCAATCAAAAGTTCTTTTTCAGCAAAATTCTGATAGTATCTCTAGTTAAGCTTATAACTTTGGTTCTATATTATATACCCGTTTGAAAATTTATAAATATATACAGTTTTGAACACATAACACTTTATATTTTAAATTTTTTCAAAATGGAAATGTTAATCAAAATTTTGAAGGATGAGAAATATATCTAATAAAATTTCTAATAAAAAGTTTTCATTTTTTGACTTATTTTTGGAATTTAAAATTTTAAAATACCCATAAGTGTGTAACAAACCTGCGGTTTACTTCTAAAATCTGTCTCTGAAAACATTCATTCAAATTTTACATGGAATATACACATTATTATAACAAATTAACAATGACAATTTCATTTATAAATTCTTTTTGCATTTAGAATTTGAAAATGCCAATCAATGTGAAACAAATTTGCGGTTTATTTCTAAAATCTGTCTTCGAGAACACTGCTTCAAATTTTACGTGAAATATACACATTTTCATATCAAATCAACAATGCCAATTTCATTTATAGATTATTTTTGCATTTGGATTTCAAAATACTTATAAGTGTGAAACAAATTTGCGGTTTATTTCTAAAATCTGTCTTCGAGAACACTGCTTCAAATTTTACGTGAAATATACACATTTTTATATCAAATCAACAATGCCAATTTCATTTATAGATTATTTTTGCATTTGGATTTCAAAATACTTATAAGTGTGAAACAAAGTTGCGGTTTATTTCTAAAATCTGTCTTCGAGAACATTCATTCAAATTTTACATGAAATATAAACGCTTTTATAACAAATCAACAATGCCTATTTCATTTATAGAGAGTTTTTGCATTTGGATTCAAAATTACCTATAGGTGTAAAATAAATTTGTGGTTCACTTCTAAAAATTGTTCCCAAATACAAAATTTGCGCTTTACATCTAAAATCTGACTACGAGAACATTCATTCAAATTTTTCATGAAATACACACATTTTTATAAGAAATCAACAATGCCAATTCCAATTATGGATTGTTTTTGGATTTAGAATTTGAAAATACTTGTAAGCGTGAATCAAATTTGCAAATCAGGTGTTTTACACATATGTACGCATTTTCAAGTAGGCTGAATCCAACAGGTGTTTATTTTTTATAAAAATTAATCATACCTGTCAAAAAATGATTGACATATGACGCTTCAACTGAAATAAAGGACTCCATGATTAAATAGTTATACGTAGCTAAACAAGAACCCTGTAGAGGCATATTTTGATGCGCAACATTTTATTTGAAGGAGGAGAAAGACAGTTCGTTTATACCATTCACTCTACAATATCTCGAAACAAGCTGAATCGGTCAATTTAAATAAGTTTCGTTTGACCATTTTGAGAAAGTTTTATACGTATAATCAAACAATATACAAATGAACGAAGATGATAAAGTTGAAACATAATTTATTTATAATTAAAATTTGATCGTTTTTTTATATCTAATCATTTGGTTGTCGTATCGTTTCCCTAAAATAAAAAACATTTTCACCTCAACATGAGTTTTCTGAATAAAATTAGCTATTTTATTTTATAATTGCTGGCGGTATTTTAAAAAAAGTGAATGATCTCCTTTATTAAAAAATGTTAAGGATAATAAAAATAGTTTAAAAAAAAAGAGAAAAACTTTATTCGAAAATTTGTCTTTTTGACAATCAAGATTCAAAAACATTTAAAAGAAATTTACATTTCTTGGGTTTTTCTCTTTATTAAAAGCAAAAATAGTACCCGCATTTACTCTTGCCGTATCTAATAGATAAGAAGGGGCTGCTACTGTCCATTTTTTTGTTTTTCTATTTGTGGAATAATTTCTTATTCTCTGATCGATTATATCCGTTCCACCCCTCGAAAAATCGTACTGTTTAAAAATTGCAAGAATACTTTTTTCATCGTCTACTGTAATTCCTAAAATGGGGGGGGGGGGGGGGGGGGGTCTGGAAGTCAAAACTAATACATTTTTCTTTCCTTTTGATTTAGAAAATACTACATAACTATGAATTGATAAAAATTCTCTATCTATATCCTAACAAAACTTCAAGAAAATTCATCTCTATTATCTAAACTTTTTATACTTTGCGGAATACCTTTTCTTCTTGTGTCTATTGTACCGACTATAGCTAATCCTTTTTTATACAGCCAATCAGCTACCTCTATAGAGGTATACAAACGGTCAATGATTAAATTTCGACCTCTCAAAGATAAAATGCAGTGATGATGCCTCTTATAAGTGTATAAGTTCTATATAATTTTTCTCAATATATACATCGTGTTACCTTGGCAAAACTTAGATGGAAAGTTTGAGAAGTTATAACTTCATTTCTCCGAAATAGAAACTTACCAAATTTTCCATATCTGTATGCACATATAAATAGAATATTCAAAGTTTGAAAAAATTATACATAATATTTAAAAAACATGATGTAATCATGCAAACTCCAGTTGAAATATAATTCACAGCGTAATTTTCATTCTAGTCTAAATAACAAAAAAAAATTTTGAACATTATGAATCAATTTTATAGTATAATGATGAGTATCAAAATTAATATTCGTGCCTCATTGAAAATTTTGATACTGAAAAAAGTTGTTTTATTATAGATTCCAAATAAAATCTAAACTTCAAAGAGAAAATAAATTCATTTGTGAAATGACTAAAAATTTGAATATAGTCTTTGGAGAATAGCATTAAAACAAATCGTTCAAAAATCAGTAGAATATATCTCACCGCAAACATACCACGATTTTAAGTCACAAATTAATCAAAAATGTTAAAAAAAACTTTTTATAACTACTTAAATAAAGAGTTAATTTTTTCAGTTGGGCTGTCATATGTCAATCAATTTTATGACAAGGTTTGATTGATTTTTAAAAAAAAATGTGACCATTGTATTCAGCATACATGAAAACGGGTGTATATAAATAGAAAACTTTGTATAATGATTTAAACTAAAAGTATCTTTTTTCAGTTGAACTGTCATATATCAATCAATTTTTTGACAGGTTTGGTTGATTTTTAAAAAAAATAAACGTGACCGTCGTGTTCAGCACACTTGAAAATGGGTATATATGCGTAAAAAAACTTTGTATAACCATCTAAACTAAAAGTTTCTTTTTTAGTTGAGCTGTCATATATCAATCAATTTTTTGACAGGTTTGGTCGATTTTTTTAAAAATAAATGTAACCATCGTGTTCAGCACACTTAAAAATGGGTATATATGTGTAAAAAAACTTTGTATAACCATTTAAACTAAAAGTTTCTTTTTTAGTTGAGCTGTCATATATCAATCAATTTTTTGACAGGTTTGGTTAATTTTTTTAAAAAATAAACGTGACCATCGTGTTCAGCACACTTGAAAATGTGTATATATGTGTAAAAAAACTTTGTATAACCATTTAAACTAAAAGTTTCTATTTTTAGTTGAGCTGTCATATATCAATCAATTTTTTGACAGGTTTGGTTGATTTTAAAAATAAATAAACGTGACCATCGTGTTCAGCACACTTGAAAATGGGTATATGTCTAAAAAACCTTGTATACCCATTTAAACTAAAAGTATCTTTTTTTAGGTGAGCTGTCAAATATCAATCAATTTTTGACAAGTTTGATTGATTTTTATAAAAAAATAAATGTCACGATCAGATTCTCAATCAATCATTTAGTAGGTTCACGCCAAAATTTTTGTAAAAATTTGCAATCATTCAAGAAAAACAGAGGGGGGGGGGGGCTAAATTACCCCCCCCCCCCCCCCGTCATTGAGGAAATGAAAATAGGCGGTCACTAATAGGGTATACATTTGGTCTTTTCCCTCATTTTAAGTTTTTTTTTATAAAAATGACCCCCCCCCCCCCCCCGATTACAATAATGCCCACGGAGTCCTTAGATTCCAGCCAAGAACCAACGGTTCTTGTTTATTCTTTGTGTACTTTTAAAACGCTTTATTTCTATTATAAAGAATAAATAAATAACATAAATAATATATATTTTATGTTACAAAATATAAATAGTGATAAAAAAATGTCCATTTTATATTTCTTTTATATCTTTATAGAGTACACATACTTACATAGGGTATATGAAAAATGCAAATTTAAAGAGTTCAAAAATTAAAAAGTGTAAACACAGTAAATATCAACACGACAAATTTATTTGCTTATATCATAATATTTAATTAAAAAACATCGTATTAGTTGTCAGACAAACCACCAGTTAAGCTTAAGATAGCCGTGAATATATAGATTATATCAAGATAGAGTTGAAGAGCTGCAAAGATGTATTCTTCGGGTGAAATCGAAAACTTTTTGTTTCCCATCAACATTTGGACGTCATATGCGAGATACTTAAAAATATAAATATCCAAAAAATTACAAAATTTGTGAGGATTTAAGATAAGTACTCCCATGAACACAATAGCAATCAGAGCTGAGTAAATCAAGTGCACAATCTAAAAGCAATTTGAATGTCTTGTAGAATACTTAGAATTGTAGGAAAAAATAAATACTTTGTTCCTAAGAAATATGGCTAGGATGCCAAAGATGAAAACAATAACGAAGAGGACAAACAATATAGTGCCTTTCGTTGTGATGTCAAACTAAAATAAGGAAGAAAATTGAACATGCATTGAATAAAAAAAGAAATATGACAAAGTAGAAATACTTTGAGAATTCTCAACGTGATCTGACAAAACGACGATATAAGTCTCTTTACCGGTCTTAGCAGCGCTGATTGGGTTTTTATTTTCAAAGTTATGATAAACATATTCAAACAACTATATGATAAAAATAGAAACCGTAACACCATGTTCATTAATACAAATCCTAAAGATTTGCTAAAGCAATGATGATCATTTCTTTTTAATAAAAAAATTGTAAATATAAATTCACCAGTTTTAAAGAGCACTGAGAAGTGCCTAACCGCGTGTGATTTAGATAAAATGTACTACACACATTAGTTTATTTTATGCATTCGAACATCGTGAACGGGTATGCCTCTTGAATATCGAATTTTAATTTTTGGAACGGTCTAATTAAAATATACATAACATAAAAAATGTATTTAGAGACAAAATCTTATATTTTTCTTTTCTTTGAACTTGTAAATACTTTCCAAGGGATAAGGAAAAAAGAAATTCACTACATTTTACGAGACTGGCAAAGAATTCAGGACCGATCATAAATAATCATATTCGTTTATTTTTTTTGATTGTTGTCTAAACTTTTTAGAAGGAACTGGAACAAAAGAGGATTAATCCATTTACGACCAATGTTCCTATTTTAGAACATAAGTAATTTCATCTTCGTCTGCTTTTTTAAATGACTTTGAATATAAATCGTCTGCTTTTTTTAGATATCGTCTGCTTTGCTTGGTCTTAAATGGGTTAAACTTGATTACATTATCATGAAAACATATTTATTGAGAACTCAAATTATAAAATAAAAATAGTTAGTTCAAAACACTTTCAAAAACCCTTTCTTCAAATAAAAACAAGCCTTTTCAAAGATTCCGGAATATTTATAAACAATTATTAAATGAAAAAATTACTTTGGTTTGTATTGCAAAGACCACAATGCTAAAGCATACAACAGTACATATTCCAAAGGAAAGGAGTACAATTTCAGTTTTATAAAATCTAAAATTTAACCCTAATGCAATTATATAAGTAAAAGTGTGGCATAGATATTATACGAGCTAAGAACTCCAGTCATGTAACTCATAGCAAGCGTCTAAAAATAGGAAGAATCAATGGAAAACGTAGAGAGAATGTGAAAAGTAATTACGAAGATGATCAAGCAAATGAAATTCAAGGGAAATTGTCTTCTCACTCCTTCGCAACAGGCCAGCGCAATAAAGACTCCAAAAAAGATGGCACTTAAAAACAAATACATGAACTGAATTATGAGATCTCTTTTTACGTGACACACTTTCAAGTTACGGTGATTAGAAAGTAGTGCCCTAATGCTTTCTGGAGTAGAATTATTTTTTCGAAGGTTGTCTTGAAGTAAGAAGTTTATTAACTTCACGGTCAGTAACTTCAGCTTTTCTACATACACTGTGCTAATACAGATTTAAAATTTTTATAAACTAAATTACCATTTTCACTACACATCTGGGGGCGATAGAATTCTGTCAATCATTTATTTTAATTTATATTACTTGCTGCTTGTGAGTAGACTTTTTGTATTACTTTTCCTATTTTATCATTAAGTCTTTGAATAAATATTAAATTCTTTTTAAATTAATTTCAAGTCCATTGGATATAATAAATCAACGCGAATATGATCTATAGTTGATCAGAAGCAGTAATGTAGTCAGAAATTTGAACAAGAGCCAACAAATTTTTGAGCGGAGCAAATATTTTTATAGCACATAAATGTATAAGAGTATTCTCTTAAATTTAGAGCTTAAACAGTTTATCGCTATTGATTACTGTAGCTGCAAGAGTTAAATAAACTTAACAGAATACACAAGTTGGGGGTAAATGTCTTGATTATATTTGCTAAATATAATTTAAACAACCAAGTCTTTTATTCCAAAAATAAAATATATAGCACCTTTATTCTTAAATATTCATTATATTTAATGTCTTAGTTTTTTTTATGGCTTCTGGATAGTTCGCAATGTTTTAACACTTTCCTGAAAATGTTTTGTTAATAAAACTTATGAGTAGTTAAAGGATTTTAATTTTTTCCACAAAAGTTATTTGTGCTTTTAAAAATGCCTTTTGTGATATTGTGGATTTATGTACCGTTGTACACATTCGAGTACAGTAAAGTATGCTATGTTATCTTCTATAACTTAATTATTTTCTGCTTTTCATTGGATCTAACGGGGTTAATTTGTATGTAGAGTTTATTCTACAATTCCTTGAATCTTCAGTTGCTTTCTCCGCTATTCTGCACTTCTTGATCTTTTGAATTTATTCTGCATTGTTGTATTATTTTCTATAGAAACTATTTCATTATCATGTAATTATCCCGTAACATTTAAGAAATGGGATACATAATTCATATATATTTAAGGTTTGTAGCAAATTTTCTTCCAAACATTTTAACCTTGAGTTTATATTTAAAAGGCCCTTTAAATTCACGATATCATACCGGGAGCAGATCAATTTAGACTCTGAACAATTACGCCTCTAAATATTTTAATATTATGTCTTGAGGCCAAACTGTTTCTAAACTCTTCATACCTGTTAATTGCCAGACGCAAGTCCTAAATACATTTTCAAACAAACTACATTATTAACCGAATATATCTGTAGACAGCATTATATAGAAGATTGTTGGAGGGTGAGAAATATTTTTTGCTCTTGTCTTTCATCTGTGAGTCTGGGACCTTTCATAGTGAGTCTCTTTTCTGGTTCAGATTCAATGAAAATACAATTATAAAATAATATATTATATGTAAATTTACAATATTTATGGCATATTTAAAAAACCGTTAACTTTTGTTGCTAATCTGCAAATTATGTCTACAGTAAATCTGAGATAATGGCTTTGTTTTTGTAGTGACGAACATTTGACTAAATATCGCTCTTGATTAACTGCATTTAGCTTATCTAGTCCCAAATGCTTATGTCATAAAAAATACAGACATGCGTGAGAGAGAGCATTTGGTTTGCTAAAGTCAGTGTCGATATCGGAGTGTGAATGCCAGAATAACGGGGGAGAAAAACATCGGGAAATTTTGTTAGAGTCCGTATTGTATCGTATGACAAGTATCGGATCAACGATGTCTGACCGGTTTACCAATGAGTCTTCTATTCCATATTGTTTTTAGGAGAAATTTTTTATTTTCGAACAGCAAATACTAAATCGACTGAATCAAGAATTCTGGTTCCTAATGATTCACAAAGGTGATCGTTTTTAGAGTATTGGTATAAAACTTTCACTTGGTTAGAGTATAGCATATCTTACAATAAGTCCTTTTGTTACGCTTCCAGTTGTTTCAATACCTGCACATACAAATTTGAAAGCGAAATTATGACCATCGCTTTCAATAACTGGTAAAAAGCAATAAGGACCAAAACCGCTGATTCACCAAAATGTGGTAAATGTCATGTATTTATCACGCTCATGATAGACATAAATCACACTTTCAGAAAAATGCATGATGAGTTAATGAAAAGCTATAAATTTCCAAATTGTCTTCACGATTATGTGAAGAAATTGTTCTAGCCCAAAGCGTTATTCAGGTGATTAGAGACGAAATAGATGTACTCAATCTTCATAGATGAATGTAAAAATAATAGCGGACATTAGGAATTATCAGTTTGTTTTCGCTTTGACTCTATCATGTATGATTAATTTCTCTTGTTGAGCTAGAAAGTAGTGATGAGATCACAATTACAAACAAGTTAATTTGACTTGATACAATCCCTGCAGTTATCTTGGCATTGAGAGCTCAAGGTGTAAGTGTAATGTCGGGTAATAATTGGAGTGTGTTTATTTGGACAAAAATTCTTTTAGAATAAAATTTGAAAATTATAAAAAAAAATTCCTAAGAGGTGAGACCTATCTATTACGGCGAGATTTTATAAATTCATATAAATTCGGATATACACTATCCGACATCAAATTTTTACATATAACAAGAATATAACTAATATAGCAAAAACCAAATTTCTACAAAAAATGTTTAAAAATTCAAATAATAATAATAATGAAATAATAATAAGTTTCACAACCATTTTTTCACAAAGATAGCATATTTAATTGTCATTTAGGTTTAAAGCTGAATTTTTACAATGGAATTTTTGCCTTATAAAAATTCAAATTTAAACAGTAGTGTAAAAAATTCCATAATTTTTAACTTCTAAAGTAAATTCATCTTTGAGCTTTATGAAAATGACTCTATTCTTTTCCATTTCCATCATAACCTCTAGAAATTAGCCTGAGAGGATAATTTAGCCTAACATTGAGAACAACTGTTCTACACAGACGAATGCAAAGAAATATTTTTTCAAAGATGTACGAGAGTATTGGTACTATGGTTAGGTAAAATAGGTTTAGTATTTCAAAGAATAAAAATACAAAAACACAGTAGACAAGGCCAAATAAATCAATGCACAACATGAACCCATTGGAAAGGACATTTTTCGCTTATTGACAAGCGATCTAACAAGGCAAATTATGCATTGTACCCAAGAGGGTAGTAGGTTAGGAAAAATTAAGAGATATGCTGCTACTCACAAGGAAGAGTAATATGCCCACATATTTGTCCTTACAAAACTTTGCACACTTGGTCTAAAAATAGAATAGTATATATAAAAATAAATACACCATGGATGGATAACTTACATAAAGATGCATGCAGATATTATTACTGTTGTGATTAAAAGTTGTAGCATTAGTATTGAGAAAACCTAAAAAAAAATACGATTTCGTCTTAGTCGCAAAAGAAGTTGTACTGAAATTCTAACATTTAAAAAATGCAAAATGTATCGATTAATCGTCATTGTAAAATAAATTACATCATTTGGTAGTACTAAAACTTTTAATGAATTGTTTCCAGAACGTTCTTCAGCTCAGTTTGCATTCAATCTAGTCTAGACGTGTGGTGATAATGAGGTTTCGATAACTACCCTTGGATGTTTTGATGAATCCCATGTTTAATTTAGGGCATGGGTGGGGAAACTCCCGCCGTAGGGCTAAATTAGGACCTTGAGCGTTTTTTATGGCGCGCAAACACTGATATACCAGTTTGTAAAAAATCGAGTAAATTTCCTCTTATAAAAATTTATTATCCCATAATTAGAAAGAGTCATATTCATTTATTTGATAAAAAAAGGCAAGTGTAGCCTAACTTAAAGTTAGACCAGTTTACACTTAGGATCGGCAATGAGGTACCGAAACGTATGAATTAAATTTTCCGATTTTTAAAAAAATACGACTCTCGCGATTCCCAATTCCGATAAATCGTCCCATGTCTACTCGATATGTCATACACAAGATATACACATGTTCAAGAATTGGTATTTGTAATACGCCCGAAGACTGGATTTGGATAACTCAAGATCTTGTGTTCGATCCCGTATCAAGGCTACTTTCTTCATAGTTAGATACAAGCGGCGCAATTATGCCTTGTCAATGAAAAGACACACTTGCGGTACCTTTACCTTTATTTTAATTATATTTTCAAATAAAACGATCCAGTAGTTTTAGTTTTAATAAATATTTCAAAAGTTTTCCAATACTAATAAATATGCAATTCACAATAATCATAGCTTGGACTATATGAAAACAATTATACTGTTTCATGCAATTAACATCAAATACGGTGACGTTTTTGGGAAGAAATTTACATGGACTTTACTATGTAGCTGGGTTCGAAAATTACAGAAAATATCATTACCGGTAAATCCTCGGACAGAAGATATTTTTGTCAGTTTTTAATAATTTTTATGTGTTTTTAGACTATTAAATAATACAAAAGAGACCGATTTCAAAACAACATTCATTAGCTATTAAAACCTTCGAAATTAGATTCAATTAAAGAAGTTTACCAAAATTTGCCTTAAGGTTGAGATAAATTATAAAAATAAGAAATAACAATATTTATTATTTTGAAGAAAAATATGATTTTAAAAAGCATATCAAAAAATTAGAAAAAAATAATATATGTTTGGCTTATTAATACTGAGAAGCAAAAATAGGTAAGCTTATATTTTTTTTAATTACTTTTATATATAAATTTTTTATAATAAAATTAAGAAAAAAAATATATAAATTATTGGTTTAAAATTTTTTTTATACCGGTATAGAAGTTTTCCAACTTTTTCTTCAATTTTAGGCACATAATTATCTTCTGTTTGCCAGGGTAAATAAAAAATGGTGCTTTTGCAAATTTTATTTTGATGTTTTCTAATTGCCGGTAAAAGGTGTTCAGAAAGGGTAAAGGAAAAAGTATATTTACCGCCAAATTACCGGTATAAAATAGCGGTTTTGAACGCTATATGTAGCAGCTAGAACGTAGTGTAATGGACGTTTGAAAGAGAAACCAGTTTTCTAAAGGACGACATTAGAGAAGTTTTACTGCATTGTAGTGGTTAGGCAGTATTATATTGGTATTAGTCTTGAAAATTGTCTATAATGCTCTCCGTTTAAAGTTCAAATATGAAATTTTATGTGAAATGTTATAGAAGAACAGTAAAAAGTCTTTGTTCAGAAGTTGGTATAATTATCGGATTATATTTTTTCCCATCTCTTACTCATTCAGTTTGCCTAACCATCCAAGCTGACTGATCCATTCAGACTGTCTAACCCTAACCATTTTAATTTTGTAGATGGACTTTTTCTTTCTAAATGGCTAAAAAATCTAAGAAAAACAAAATATGAATGTTACATCTATTGGAAGTTGGTTAGATATTTGGCTTGCATATAACAAGGTCTCGGCTTTACCCGTAAAAACACCTTAAAGGTAGGTACCTTTACCTTTGGATGGATTATGGGTTCAAATTCAGCACCCAACCATATTTACGAATGCTTCGAGGAAAGAGGCACAAAGTCACTTTTCGATGGGAAAAGGGTCGGTGTACATCTTTACTTTTTATAGAAAGTAGGAAACCGTTCATTTTAGGATTCATATTGAGTTAGTGACACAGGTGTACCATTAAATGAAAATAGTTTGCTTTAAGTATATTAAATTCCATTGAAAAATAGCAAAAAATTTTAGTTCTCAAAGCGTTGATTGCAACAATTTATCAAAAAAAAACAGAAAATAATGAAGATAGATGTTACAGGACATTTGATTAGCGGACGTTTCAACCAATGCAAATATTAACTTGGTTGCAATAAATCAATTTTGTTCATTTTAGATGCACATAAATATCTTGGCTGCAATGTCCGCTGTTTGAAATGGCTTGGTTGAAAAGCCCAAGACAAATTTGAATTGTTAAAGGAACTAACAATGAAAAAAGTATATAGAAGCATATTATATATATAAGGAAAAAATTATACATTTCATAAATTATTCATCACATAGAAAATTTTCCTTGTTCTGATTGAGTATGCTAAGCCTTTAAATTATATCGATTTGAATATTGAATTTCCATTATAGGCAGCACAATCAATATTTGCAAAGGATAAAAATGTTTTTTTTATTTCTTCTATTGTAAATTATAAATTATTACAGTTAGTGTGTTTTTCCTTTCAAGGGTAGTAAATAAACAGAAATTATATTCGGATTTATGTTTAATGTGTATCTTTGAATTATTTATAAAATATATGAACCAAATATAAAATCATGCAACTAATTCGTTCGTAACTTTGCATTCACTTTGAAAATTTGGCATCAATGCTACTGGACAAATTTAGGAAACAAACAGAAGCGGGTAGATATAAATAAGGATTGATGATAATGAAACTTAAAAGGTTTTCTGAAGGTTCACTACAAATAATAATTCAACTCCTAGCTGTAGACAAGGTTTATAAATAAAAGTAGTTATTTGTATAAAATAATACCTTTCTAACAAAAGCTCTTCGGATCGCTTTATCATTGAAAGAGTTACCAGACCAATCTGCACCGGCTTGAGCATTGGGCACTTCTTAAAAGATAAAACATTATCTTTGAAAAAAAGATAAAAAAAATTTTTTTTACAAAATGAAAAATACATACTGATTTATATAAATGAACTTTTAAAATATAGGGTGACTAAAATACAGAAAACGTAAATGGTAGATGAAAACTGTTCGCTAAAAATAAACTTGAAAAGTTTTGAATTAATTATAAAAAAAAATCATTTAGTGAGAAAGCGTTTTTAAACATCGATAAAGTGTTTATTTACCAGAAAAAATTTAATGGTTTTCAATAATTAATCGTTGCTTTCCTTTTTTAATGAATTTTCTAATCTAAAGCAGGCGATTTATATTTTATCACTGATGATGACCCAGTATGCTTTAAATGGTGGGGAATATCGTAACCGGACGTTTGGCCGGAGGGAGATTTAGTCGAATGGACAATTTACCGAAAATGTATATAAAATGTGACAACTTTTGTAAACGTTGCTTTACTTTCATAAGTTTGTAAGCGAGTCCTCTATATCAGTGGTTCTCAACCTTTTTTTTTTAAAAGGGCTAAATAAGGAAGAAACAACATTGTTCTAGATCGCCGTAACAAGGCAAAAGATAGTACACAATGATATACTCAAAAAATGACGAGTGCACTCTGCCTAAATCTTCCACTGTCATAGACACAGCAATGTATGTAGACAAAATATGCGGGCCCCAAACCAAGAGACTACTGCACTATACAAATCCACAGCGTAATTTTTGTTTTATTCTTAACTTCTATACACAAACTATGTGATGAATAACTTTATATACTAGAAATTACATGAGAAATGATCAATTGGCTAAATGTCCATCAGCTAACTTATATTAAAATTAACACGTTTAAAATTTATTATGTTTTACTCTCACCTTCTATAATAGTGAGGCCATACAAACATGATATTTCGACAAAATTTCTGCTTTTTTAATCAAGTTTCTATAGTGCTGCCAGGCTCAGAAAACTTAAAATTATTAGAAAATTTTACTTAAGTTATTGATAAGGAAACAATTTTCTTAATAAATTTGAAATAATTTGCCTATAACGGTTCCTCTAAATAGAGACCTAGCTTTAATAATAAAAAATTTATAACGAATTTTGCTATGCTTTCTACCTATGTATTAAGACCTTTTCTAATGTGTCAAGCGACTTTAAAAAAAGTTTTAAGAATATTTTTGCTTTATATAAAAAATTTTTTTTATAATTTTTCTTCGTTTTTCCAATTCTGAAAATGGCGTCATCATATGGGATCTGCGACATTATACCTATGCCCAAAAGAGCTATTGCGACAAAATGGCTAGTTTCATAATAGACCAAAACGGATTTTATGATAAAACAGCTAGTAGTGCATTTAAGCTGTAACAAAAAGAGCTGTTAAAAAATTGCTAGTTCAAAAAAATGTAGCCTTGATTAGCATTGAAAATGTAGCCTTGGTTATATGATTAACAAGCATATAAATAATGATATATCAATTAAATATTTTTTACGAGGAATCAGCTATAACATAAAATATTAAATTTGTCGCTTTTTAGTTATTTTTCTACTCAATTTGTTTTTTTATCGGTTTCTATAATAAAGTGCATTAATTAAAACTATTACTGATATATAGTATTGTTTTATAAAATTATTGATTAGAATCTGATAATTCTTCACACACAAACACACATTTTAAGAAACATTTGCTTGAAACTAGCTAATTTGGTTAATAGCTCAAATGCACTGCTAGCTCTTTTGTCAAAATAACGATTTTGGTACTAGCCATTTTGTCGCACTAACTTTTGGTCCTAGCTGTTTTGTACTTAGCCCTTTTGGATCGCACCCCATCAAATGATATGAATCTTATCATGTATTTACTATAATATATTTTTAGTGTTTTTTTTATAGTTTATATAATTGTGTGGGTACTTCTGATCAGAACGATGCGTTTAATGAAATCTTTCTTTTAACATACAATTCTGATAGATAAGCAATTTAATTGGCGTATTATTTGAAACATGTTGATATTTTTACTTTTACGTGATCTAATGAATCATTTTTTATCAAATGAACCGTTATAAAATAAGAAAATTAATTTAGTAGTAAGTACAAGAAGTTTTAAGATGAAACATAAAGATAACTCTTTATAACGTTGATTACATACTTTTCAAACTAACGTTAAATTATTATGAGTTAAATATTTTAGAATTTAAAACCAAATATTTCCAAAATCTATAACAAATTAATTGCTTGGATGGATTTACTTGACCAAAACATAGGTGTGTGTCTATCGAATTATATAAAAGAGAAAAGAAATTTTAAAGGTTAATTTGGATTAATATAATTAACATGCTTTTAGTGATCCTTGGGTTGTTCACAGATCTCAATTATCTACTTTATATGATTATTTATTAGTTTAATTTTCGCTGAAATTGTATTACCTGTAAGAGCAGTTAATCATTCGGTAAAAAAGCTCTCTCTGATTTAAACTACTTCGTTAACAGGAATCAGATTTATTTTTTAAAACAATAAATGATCTCTATCAAATTTCTTGTTTTTATCTAAAAAAACTTTACCAGTTTTGGGGTAGAGATTGTAAAAACAGCCTTTAGAATGATCTTGTTAGCTCAACCAAGTTAAACTGTCACAAACGAAAGATGGTTAGAAAGAATCCTGGCCACTGTTATTTATAATGGAACGTTATCTGATGCATAACGACTCACTTCAACGCTTTTCTCGATCATCCCCCAAGAAGATAACAACAGAGTGAAACTACATTTGAGAATTAGTAAACCGCCGTGTTCCCAGGAATATCCACATGTCTTGAGATATCCTCTAGGTCCTCTTAGAAGGCATGCCAGCGAACCTTACATAATAACGCTGGACACCCTGGATTTCCCCCAAATGGGTCCATCATCGCTATTACAACAATAAGGGAAGTGGCAATCTCGCACGCCATGAAGATGGAACACTGGGATTGGGGCGATTAGAAGCGGGCACATCGAAAAATATTCTCTCCACAAATGTGTTTGATTCGATTGTCATTCATTTTGTTTTTTTTTCATATTATCTTTATCAAAAAACGCTTTGAATTCTCTTAAAATATGAGCAAACCAAAAAAAACCAGCGTAGTACTTTCACTGAAAAACATCACTTAAAAAGTAGTTGACTTTCTGGAGTACTTCATTTTCAGCTTTAACTTCTATTTATTTCCCAAGGCGATTTTTCCTTCCATAAGGGTACTACACCTTCCCCTTGACATATGAATTATAGGTTGATATTTCTACGTATTTTGTTTTTCAATTCTTTTTTCCATATTTCTCTATCTTTAGCTTTTTCAATATTAATATTGTACTTCTTCAATTCTCTTTCAGCTACAGAAAATCAATAGACCTTACTTCTATTGATTTTTAAAGTCAAAAGGCTACTGGTATGTTCAATATTAATTCAAATATTTGCTATAACTTTTCATTATACTCCTACGCAACCTTTAGAGATTGGGAAAATCAAAAATTGCAACTCCTTTAATCGACGAGAATTTTAAAGAAAGACGATCATGAGAATTGACGAAAATAGAAGTGGAAGTTTCAAAATAATCTTTTGAATGTAACAATGTAGATTGAAAAGCATGTAATTTTTTAAAAGTACTTACAGTTATAAATTGAATTAAGAAATTTGCGTTTAAAATCCGATGTGATCAAGAATTAAATAAAAAATTTCTAGCATCTAAAAAATGTTTTATCCTAGTTAAAGGAATTGATAGGAAATAGTATATTGATTTTAATAAAGATATAGTAACCTCTCCAAAGGATTAAAGTATGCTTTAGTGACAGAACATATGATAAGGATATAGATTGTGATGATGTACGGAGGAAGAAACCTCTGATAAAAACAAGGCTAGAAAAAGTCGAAGGGAAAATATACGAATCCCAAGTACTTACAAAAATGAGACTCCCACTCCAACTCAAAGTACTTAAAAACCCGACTCCGAATTCAAACACTTAAAAACTTAATAAATTCACACCAACTCTTCGCTTCCGACTTCGACTAATGAAAAGTCACCCCACAAAAATAAACTACTTTTTTCTTATACTTAAAAAACCGAGTCAGACTCCTACTTCCATCACTTTAAAATCTGACTCCTGTTTTTTTTATAGTTGATTGGTTAACCCGTTAACGACTAAAATAATCAGACGATATCTAGTGTAAAGCAGACGATTTGTATTAAAAAACATTTATAAAAGCAGACGATCGTATTTTTTATAAAGTCGACTATAGTCGACTCCGGTCGTTAATGGGTTAAGGTGAATTTGATGAAAAGATATAGTGTAACAGCGAGGTTATATCTATTTAACCCATTTAAGACCAAGCAAAGCAGGCGATATCTAAAAAAACGCAGACGATTTATATTCAAAGTCATTGAAAAAAGCAGACGAAAATGAAATTACTTATGTTCCAAAATAGGAACATTGGTCGTAAATGGGTTAAACATGACAGTTTGTTGTAACAGCATATATGTAACATGACAGTTTGTGGTATTTTCTACTAATTTGAAGCTAACATCGAGCAATGGATAATCTAGCAGAAATGAGGCTTAAACCCGGAACTTCATATCGATAGCAGCGATTCTAACCGTTTAACCTCGCAGCCACTAAACCACTTACGTTTTGATAAAAACGGGAAAGTTAGTTTAAACTTTTAAATAACAACTTTTCACGATAGAAAATATTAGAAAAAAATTCGAAAAAGTGGCACAGCCCCCCCCCCCCCCTCCCCTCCTAAATTTTTGACCAAGATCCATCCCTGATTTATACCATTTCACTAATTGGCATTGATAACTAAAATAAGTATTTAAGGAATAAGCAAAAAAATTATATGACCCCGCAAACCCCTATTTTTACAATTATTAAATGGGCAAATGTCCTTTGGCCGACTAAAAACTTGATTTTTGATCCACGTGAAAAACATCAAATAAAATTACCTAGTTTTTCGCTTGACGAACAATATGAATTTGACATTTAAAATTATGATGTAAACATATAAAATATTTTCTTATTCTAATGCTGGCGTGCATTCGTGATTATGCAATGTTTGTTTTGTGTATATTAGAATAGAAACATTTTCAGGGCCGTATCAAGGGATTGTGGCGCCCCAGGGCAAAGGTCCTGAATGGAGCCCGTCACCCCTTGCTCTTTCTTTTCTAACTCATCCCCCCTCCTTCTGGCTTAAAAAATAATTTAGAAAAAAATGCTCACATTTTTATTAAGCCACATAATTCAGATATATACTGACTGAGTCGAAGACAGTCTCCATTAGAGGTTCATTTTTCGTGTTTTAGCAGCAGCAAAATTATCGATGACTTCGTCAAAATCAACACAATCGAGAACTTCTTTCTCAATGCTCATAAGAGCCAGACTTTGGAGGCGGGCTTGCCCTATAGTGCTCCTTAGGTATGACTTAATAAGTTTTAGCTTGCTCAATGACCATTCACAGGATGCAATAGAAGTTTCAATTGTCAGCATGATCCTCAGAGCCACTTGTAGTTTCGGACAGAGTCCTGAGTGCAAGCACAGGAAACCAAGTAACTCCATAGCGTTTGCTGGTTTTTCGTTCCGAGGTTTCAAAAACATTTGAATGTCCTCAATTTCCATCTCAAACTCTGCTACGTTGACGTCAGTGGCAATGAAATAGCGCCCCCTAGGTGTGGCGCCCGGGGGCAATTGCCCCCCTCCCCCTTGATACGGCCCTGACGTGTGCTGTCGTTTTTGATTTTAAACTTAAATAAATAGATTTATTTCTTTATAAGTATGATATTTTGAATATTCTTTTATATACTTTTTATTTTTTTGCTTTGTAAATAAGTTGGATATTAGAGAAAGGGTCTAGACTCGTAAGTTTAGAAACTTCTTTGCTATAGAATTTATTTCTGTGCTTCCTAGCATGCAGACAAAACCAGTCGATCACTCACAAATATTTGGCAATTTTTTCAGCGGTTTTAAATTTGCAAAAATTGGTTAATGCATTTTTTTTCATTTAATTGAGAATCCTTCTTTTTTGTCTTGGAGATATTTCTCTTTTCCTTCAATTGCAAACAAAGTGATAAAAAATACTAAAATTATATATGTTTTGCGACAGGTTCCTTGATAGATTTAATTTGATTCAAGCTTTCCACGAAGGTAAAAAGGTTGAAAAACGTTGGTTTTGAGCATCCAATGAAAATAGAAGTTAAAAAAATCGTTTTATTTTTAGATGTGCATATTCAAAAAGTTAAAATCAAAAAATGGAAAAATATTTCCGAGGAATTTAATGCCGTGAATTCACATCTCTATATCATTATGCCTAACTTTCATAAAAGTTTATTTTATCGCATCCCTCTATTTTTTATCAAATACTTTCTTTCCTATTAGGATTCTTGTAAAATTTAAGAGTTTAGATTTTGGTGGTAAATTTTTGACTTGAAAAATTTTTAAATTGACATTTAAGAATGCCAATAATCAAAAGGAGTAATTTTATTTCATCGTTGTTTTCGCTAATCTACCGTGTAACAGCTTTGTAATTTTGATTAATAGTCAAAAAGTAAAATTTATACACTATTAAAAAATATTTTACTTAATTTATGTGGAAAAATATATCAAAAGTAGCGAGGAAAAAGTCAAAAGGGAGCAGCTAAACTGTTAGGTCCGTGACTTACATACAGGATTGCAGAGTCGAGGGTTTTTAAAGAATAGGGGTTAGAGCCAGAGTCGGTATCAAATAAAATTTAGAAGTAGGGGTCGATGTTAGATATTTTAAGTATTTTAAATAATGAAAAAAATAGTTTAATTTTTGTAAGCATCCTTAGTTGTATATTTGAGTTAAATATGTTAGGTTCAAGTGAGAGGTGAAGTCGGATTTTACTATTATTTAGAAGCAAGTGGCTCTAAATTTTGTATGTCAAGGAGAAATGTAAAGACAAATAATGGAATTAGAAGTGAAGTATGTTTGCAAGATATAAAAAAGAAAAGAAGACATGCATGAGAGACAAACAACGAAAAGACTAAAAAGCGTGCAAATGTATTTGTTTGTTGTTACCAGGAGCTCTCATAGGAGGAAATGGCTGACCAACTGGTTGTGTTGGGTAGGAATAGTAGCCATAGGGTCCTGGATTAGAAGGTGGATTGGGCATGTAAGGATTGAATGGAGGTGGTGGAGGCTGGGTTTCTTTAAAAAAATGCAAAGATGAAATAAAATATGCGCTTGTACTCAAGAAACTTTAGGATCCGTGCGCCACATTTAAAAAAATTTTCCGTGGGATTCGCACACCACAAAGCCTTAAATTAGTTCTTTAAATTCAAACGTGAGAATAACGCTAAATCATTAGCGTAATTATCACGCTCCTTTCAGCCATCAGATTCGGGATTGTATCGGGGAAATTGTGCGATACTTTTATTTTGACTCCTCGAAATGAATAATGGCTCTGAAAGGTTGAATAAGAAGCATAGCTGATGAGCATTAAAAATCCCAAAAAGTTCAACATTTATTAATCAAAATTTTGTTTAACGTCATATAAAAAGAAATTTTTGTTACGAATTTTTGTGTTTTATATTTCGATTAAGAATGAAAAATCGGTTTTGAATTTTTAAAGGATTTCTAATAATAAATTACGACACTTTAAAGTCTACTTATATAAGTACAGTCAACCTCCTTACAATCAGTGCTATATTATATAATGTGGAGGCATACAGGGCTTAAATTTTACACAGTTTAGCAATAAAATACATTAATATTTAACACTTTTATTTCAGGTATTTAATGCAATCTTTACCTCTACAAAAAATAACTCATGAGCATTTAACAGAAGAAAGTTTAAATTATATTATGGAGGCTTAAAAAATGACAAAACTCGGGTAAGAAAAACATTGGAAATGAACTTTCTTCTCAGGTAAACACTTGACTCGATAGATATAAGTGATTAATCTAAAACAAAAACAGTTTCGGCTAGATGTGTAAATGGATTAACTATGGAAAAACTTTTATTTCAAATTTAATTTTAAAACCTCTATAAAGTGTATAGCAGTTGTACTGATGAACTTACATATTATTCAATGAATACTGAGAATCTTAAAAGTAAAGATACACTGGAGTGTTTTCATCGAAATGACGCAATTGCACCACTTGTATCGAACTATGAAGAAAGTAGGCTTGATGCCGGATCGAACCCAAGACCTTGAGTTAACGAAACCCAGTATCTAACCAACCTTACTCACGGCAAATCAATAATAAAAATGAAAGTCAATTTTTTAACCTAATAAGAATCGAAATTAGAATAGTACAAAATTTTGGTATCATCATAATACTAGTTTTGATTCCACAACGCACGCTAGCGGAGGCATAGCCGATATTTGGTTTTAATTAAGATTCATCCCGGATAGCTATAGATCTCTATTTCTATTATATGGTGTCAGAATTTAGTTACTATTCCTTCATAAATGCAAAGTCCGCATCATATTAGTTTAGTTAAAAGTTTTTGTAATTTTATTTGAAATAAGGTGCATAATTTAATTGATAGGAAAATATGGCTGTCTGCAAGATATCTCTCTCTTGCATCGTTACTTTTGAAAAATCATGTGATCATGTGAAAAATTTGTTCTAGCCCAAGTAATTATTTAATTGATTAGAGAAGCAATAGAAGATTGAATACTCAATCCTAATAAATTAGGCAAAAAAATAGCGTATATGAAGACTATCAAATTGTTTTCGTTTTGACTCTATTATATATGATTCAGTATTTTCATCAGAGAACCTCATGTCACCGATATGCATAAAAGCATTGAACATTGAGATCTGTGATTAGTTATTGTGCACTTCTTATTATCCGTCTGCACTGCAAAGTTACAGTTGCTTACAACTTGTTACTTGATAAATGGAAACATTGAAAAGGATCTGATTACTCTAGTTCTTGGTTTCCCAACCGGGGTCCACATGGACGCAGGGGTCCATATAATAATTCAAGGGGTCCACAAACGAAATATTATAAACTGGGGTCCACTCGTTGAGCAGCATCAACGACATGGATGTCATTAAATGTCTTTCTTTTTTATTATTAATATTATAAAAATTGTATTACAATTGAGATGCATTCGATTTGTTTCATCTCATTCTAATTATATACTATTTTATTAATCATAACTTCAAAATTTTATTTGTGGAAAATATTAAAATAAAATCATTTTTATGTCCAATTTTTATGAAGGGGTCTAGCAAGAAAAAAAGAAGAGAAAAAGGGTCCATGGGTAAAAAAAGGTTGAGAACCACTGCGTCTAGTCGAGTGTTTCTCAGAGTGGGCAGATTTTCTAGGGGCCGTGAGATGAATATATTTCACTAGAAAAATGTACATTTTTACTGTGCTGCATTAAAAAATAAAACACAGTATTGATTACAGGTTTTTTTAGGAGCTCTAGACATTCAGTAGTACGCGCAGCAAATGTTATAGTTATAGCATGATGGATAAGGCAGTTTATGCATTCGCTTAAATAGCAAACATATATCGCATATTGTCAACGTTTCTTTGGAAATGACTCTATTTTAGGGAATGGTAGTTTCTATCAGGGTTGTTGGACAGTCGTGAGCTCGGAATTTTAAAAGGATTGAAGTAGGTATTTAATGAAATTTAGGGGTCAGAGACAGTTTTTTTTAGGTATTTTAAATAAAGAAAAAAAAAGTTTATTTTTGTGACTTAAGAAGGGAGTGTCTCTTCTTTAGCCGAAGTCGGAAGCGAAGAGTTGGTGTTGAATTTATTTAGTTTTTAGTTTTTTTTGGCTCCAGTTACTTTTTGCATGATTTGGTAAAAATTATTAGAGATTAGGTTTATCTTTCTATTCTAAAAGTAAGGGGAGCCAACGATATATTTAAAAAGAATAAATATTTTTTGATTTGAACATTTTTCGATTCTTTGATTACAGAATTTTATTTTGACTATTTGACAAATATATTATTTAAAATCGTGCAAATTGCAAAATATAGGTAATAACTTTTGTTACATCGTATGAGGTAGCAAAATATGAACAGAAAGTATCATATTTTTTGATTTTTTAAAGAATATTTTTCGATTCTTTGATTACACTAATTTATTTTGATTATTTGGCAAATATATTATTTAAAATAACTTTTATAATATTGCCTCCCCGAATGAAGCATATCAAATCTTCATCTAGCAAAATATGAAAAGAAAGTTGAACATTATCTGTACATGGAATAGAAATCATCGTAGTATACAGGTTTGAAATGAATCATCTTAGTATACAGGTTGGAGATGACACTCAAATTGTTTACCCACGTTTAACCGTACAGATTATGATATATATATATATTTATTTTTTCAATAAACATGACTACTATTTAGAAAATGTAAATCAAAATTTTGATTGATGATAAATATATCTAATAAAATTTCATCTAAATTTTACGTAAAATGCATGTTTTATACCAAATCGGTTATGCTGTTTTTATTTCTGCACTCAGTTTTTGCATTTAGGGTTTGAAAATACCCAAAAATATCAATCAAATTTGTGGTTTAATTTTAAAAATTGTCTTAAAAAATATTCCTTAAAATTTTACATTAAATATATGTTTTTATACCAAATCGATCACCATGCTGGTTTCATTTCCAGACTCAGATTTTGTATTTAAAGTTTTAAAATATTTGACAGTATCAATTAAATGTGCGGTTTACATGTGAAAACTGTATCCAAAAATATTATCTCAAATTTTAAATGAAATTTATGTTTTTAATCAGCCATGCTAGATTCCTTTCTTGATTCAGATTTTGCCATTAAACATTAAAAATGTCTGAAAGTGGGAATGCGCAATTATCAGTTAAATTTGTCATTTTCAAAAAAATCAAAGCTTGAATGTTTTTGATTAGAATCATTATATAGTGAGTTTACAAATAACAATCATTGAAATCCTATTTATTTATAAAATTTTGAATTTATCTCTACATAATTTAAAACCTAGCCTCTATTTTGGATAGACTCTTAAAAATTTATATTTCTATAGTTTCAAGAGTATAATGCTTTTATATCTATAATTTTATTGATATAAATAGCTACTTGGTTGAAAATCCTTAATCAAATTTTAATTAAAGATAAAATTCTCTCTAAAGATATCCTTCAAATTGAAAATAATTTTTTAATACTAAATCTACAATGCTTCCTTCATTTCTGTACTCCATTTTGACCCATACGGTTAAAAAATATCTGAAAGTATCAATTGAATTAGTGATGTATGCCTGAAAATCAGTTTTTTTCCAAATAATTATTTCTGTCAAATTTTTTTTGGAAAACCGTTATATATTAGTTGCACAAACAGTGGCGGCTCTAGAAATTTCTTATAGGGGGCGAAATCTATTTAAATTTATTGCAATTTTGCTAAAAGTCTTCAGAGAATACGACAGATGTATTATGTCTTTTAGAATCGCAAAAATTTATTTTTTATACATGTAAGGATATACATTAGTAAGGGTAATTTTCGAAGCTATTTTTCATAGGAGAGGCCTAGACCCATGAGGATCCTCCTTAGATCCGCCACTGTGCACAAATATAATTTTTTTTTATATATATTTTGGATTTTGGCTTATTATAATTCCTTCAGTCATGTTGGGTATGAAATATTTATTAAAAAAAAAGAAAACCAAAACGCATTATAAATTTTTTTGAAGATGAGTAAGCAGCTTCCTAGTAGTACAAACGAAGATATTATGAGGGCTTTATTATTCTTTATAAGTTTCATCAAAACTACATGGTGGTAAAAGCAAAATGAGAAAATACGACAAAGCTTTTATTTCTTATGGTTTTACATGGGCATGTGATAAGAAAGAACGAAATGGATTGTGTGTTGAATGTGGAAAAGTTTTCAACAATAGCTGTATAAATCCAGCTAAATTAAAATGACATTTGGAAACAAACCATATTCATTTAAAAATAAGGATAAATAATGTTTTCAAAGAAAGTGCTCAGAATGAAATGAAAGACAATCAAAATTTAACTCACATGTTTTAGAAAACAAAGATGCTTTACGTGCTTCATATCAAATAAGTTATAGAGTCGTCAAAGATGGTGAAGCCCATACCATTGCAGTGCAGAAAATTTAATAAAACCACGTGCAAAAGTTTTGTTAAAGTGCATGATAGGTGAAAAATGTATGAAAAATATAGACAAAGTGCCACATTCAAACAATTCAATATCAAGACGGATCCATGCAATATCACATTTTTGTGAAACAGAGCTTATAAGACGAGTTAAATTGGTGTCAATATTCTCTATTCGAATGGATGAGTCAACAGATTTTGTTGGTTTAGCAGTTTTCTCGTTTTTATATACGATATAACTATGAAAGTCGCATAGAAGATTTATTAATTTGCAAGGCACTGAATTACAAAGAAGCAATATTTAATTAATTCATTTATGGAAGAAAATAACATTTCATGGAAGTTTTGTTCCAGTGTTTACACTGATGGGGCAGCAGCTATGGTTGGACGCATTTTAGGTTCTGTAGCGAGAATAAAACAAGGAAATGAAAATGTGGATAGTATTCATTGTTGTCTTCATCGTCAGGCGTTTAAATGGTGAATTTTATAAAATCACCAATGCAAGACTCTTCAGTTTATTATGTGTAGATATGGGAAGAATTCATGAAATATTATTGTTGCAGAAATACGTTGGTTCTCTCGTGGAAAAGTGATAGCATGGTTTTTTGAATTACGTGAAGTTATGTTTTTTCTATCCGAACATCCTTTTCAGCCCAATTAAAAGATCAGTGGCGGATGGAAAAAATGGCATTTCTTTCTGATATATTTGCTTATTTAAATGAAGTTAATCTTGCAATGCAAGGTACTCAGGAAACAAATGCATTTCAAAGTAAACTAAAACTTTGGGGTTATTATATTCCTAAGGGTGATATTGAATGCTGTAAAAACCTGAGTAGTTTTTAGAAGGAAATGAAATTGGTTCTGCAGCATTTATCATATATGAATGACTTCATAACAGAGTATTTTCTAGATGAAATATTAACAGAACGTTGGGTTGAAAATCCTTTTGTAGATTCGTTAAATTTATACGAACTTTCACGAAAAGAAAAAGCATATAGATAGACATAGCAGCCGATTCAACACTAAAATATAAATTTAAAGTGGATCTGTCAAAGTTTTGAATAGAATTATCACCATAATACACTGACATAAGAGCAAGAGCTTTAAAAATAATAATGAGGTTTTCAACCACATATTTACCTTATCATTATATGCAGAAATAAAAATAAATTCAGAAATCGATTGAATACTTAAGCCGGTTTAGGATTACAAGTGACACATATAATTCCGAACATATCTCATCAATCTGCAACAAGTTCATCCAAGTTATTAAAGGGCATTTTGTTATAATATATATTTATTAAGTGTGAATTTTTTTGTTCATTAAGAGCTTACACTGCTGATTTTGCTTTATTTTTCTAATTCGCATACTTATATTTTTATTCGCTATAATAAATATTATTATTATGATTACAAAGTATCACGTGGGTTCCGTGAAAGTATTGCTCTAATGTCGGGGTTTCGTGGTTCTGGAAAGTTTGAAAAACCCTGCTTTAGATATTTAAAGGATTAAGAATATTAACGTTTGATAGAACTCTTTCAAATTAATCAAGCCTACATATTACTTTTAAAGTTTATGAAAGTCAGGCATCATAAAAAATAAAAGAAAACAACTTATTGGAGTTATAGGAAACAAGATAAACTTAAGAAAAACTTACGTCCTCCAAATGCATAGCCACCACCATAGTAGTTAGCCATAGTCTTGTATCTATAAGCAACAAAGGAATGAAAAATTAGTGGTCGTTCTCTAAAAGCAACAATAATGGTTTAGCCAAAATTCGAAAAAATGATTATTTAACAAAAAAAAGTTGGAAGAATCCATATAAATTTTAGCATGATTGGGTATAGAAATGTATTTTCTAAGGGTCCAAATAGATTGAGTATGATTTGGTATAGAAATGTATTTTCTAAAGGTCTAAATAGATTGTCACTCTTTATAAGTCTCATAGAAAGCACGCAACAAACTTTAGAAATACAGAAGCTCTCGAAATTTTTTTGTATTATAATGAGGTTTAAAGCATTGGTATGGTAATTAATAAAGTTTGGAGTCATGGAGAATCTACAAGTAAGTTTTTATTATTTTAAAATTCAAAAGTTTTTGTATTTTTAAAATTATAAATGTTAAATTTGTTAGGTTCAGATATTGACAATGTTGAGAAATGTAGACGTGAACTTCCGGATCAATTGAGAGATGTATAAATCAAAGACTTATAATTTTGATGAAACGGCGCTTTTTTATAAGGTACCCCAAAACAGCACGTCAGCTTCAGTGACGCTTGCTTTTTGTTGTAATGCAACAGAATGTGATAAATAAAAAGCAATTTTTATTGCCAAAGCTAAAAAGACCACGTTGTTTTTCTAAAGGTAAATTAATTAATTTTTTCACGTCAATTAATAAAAATTCGGTCTAATGAATAATAATGATAAGATTCATCGTCAAGCCAAAACCATACCTGATGGGTTGAAAAATGTTCTCAATGAAGTCATTAAAACATCGTATTTAATTGAAATAACTCATGTTTGTTTTCAAATGTATGCAAAAAAAGGCCTGCTGCAATCACCACTGAGGTGACTTTCCAAATGAAAAGTTTTGAAGCAATACTATGGAAAGAAATCCAGCAATTTTTGCAAAGCAAACTAGACATGCATGTAGATTTTTTTGATGCCCATTTTCGTATATTCCTATCATTTTTAGTGAACATATTTAAACCTTTAAATTCCCTTAACCTTAGGGCAAGAATTCCATTATCATAAAAAATTGGCAGCTTTTAAAATGAGGCTGAAATAATCGCATTCTTAGACAGGAAAAATTTTGCTCGATTGAACATATTTGTTAATGAAATAACGATTTTCATCAATAAAGATCTCATGGAGACCATACACCGTGTAGAATATCTTAGCCAAGAAATTTCTCTTTATTTTCCTAATCTAATTAAAAGCCCGTTTATAATCTCAATTAGTAATCTGGCCCCATAAGAGTTTATTGAATTGATTAATGATTGAGGAGGTGCAAAACATGTTTTTTCTTAAATGTCTCATGACGGTTTTTCCACTAAGAGCCATTTTAAAGGGTATAAGGAATAAAAAGGCAAATACTATATCATAGTCCGTCTTGAAGAATTAGAAATTAGTCTAGGCATGTTGACTTATTACTGTGAACGATTCAAGATGCTATTGTTATATTATTCTCAAACATAGGAAGCTAAGGTGAAGCTGTAAGCAATGAAAAGTATATATGATACCATACTGGTTCTAGATGAACTACTTGACGCACAATTGCTAGAGGGAAAACTGCCCAAAAGACAAATATTATTTAAATCAGAAGTAGACTTTTAATTAGAATTAAACAAAAAGAGGATTTTTTAATGACTAGAAATTTTTTTATATTTACATTTAAAATATTTTTTTACTTTTTATATAGATAAGTATAAATTCCATTAAAAAGAAATAAAAAATAAATCATAGAATTTTGCATTCATAGTAAAAGTAACATTTTTTTTGTTAATTTTTTTAAAATTGAAATTTGATAATATAAGGAAAAGATAATAAATTAGTTAATATAGTGCACTTATATTTGTATAACAATATCAACATTATAATTTAACATATATCATTCTATAAAGTAAACTTATTTATAAGCTTTTAAGGGCAATTGAATTTAATTTGAAGTTATAATTTCCACACATTTTATTTTATTCTTGGTACACGAATTTTTGTTATTTTTCGAAGATAAAGTTTCTTTATATTACTTTTTATTTAAGTAGATAATTGTAAATTATACTTCTAATTTATTTTATAAGAATTTAAAATAAAACATAAAGCATTATTTCAAGTTAACGGGTTAATAAAGTATACTATTCAAACAATTTAATGAGGAATGGTATTGGTTTATCAAGTCATAGTTAATCAGCAAATACTACAAATTTTTGTTATGAAAAAACATTACATTTATATTTTGAAATTCAGTATTATTTTTAATAAAAGAGGAATGGGTTATCTTTGAATAAAATTTGAAAATTAAAAAAATTATAAATTATAGAAGTCTAATAAAATTAAAAAATTTTACATCGAACGAAGAATAAACTAAAAACGGAACAAATCGGAAAGAAAAAAAATAAAACTTAACAACCAATAAAAAAATATATAGTAATTGTTGATAATATAGCAAATCTTAAAAAATCGCATATGTCATAGGGTATCTACCCGAAGTTCCACCCAGCAAGATATTAGTTTGGGTTTAATAAAACAAACGGCAGGAAACAACTTTAGTTTGTATG